>JABFQC010004423.1:0-12692 GCA_022817085.1 Psilanteris sp. ZL-2020
GCGTGAAGTTCTAAACGTTAAATTGCAACGCATCTTAAAAACTTATTTAATCAACTTAAGGTTAATAACGATTATTTTATTTTAAGATTAATAATTCTAATAAAATCATATTATTAGGATTATTAAAATTGAAAGATGTAGGTTTTTTTAATGGAAACATTGTTTTTATTCATTTAAATATAAATTCGCCGTTGAAATTCAACGCTTAAAACTTCGTGCATGTTAAAACGATAAGCTGGTATGCAGTTGTCTTGTGTGGTTTCACATTGGGAATAAAATTTCAACAAACGACGACTTAATTTATATGATCATCATCATACGAGAACTTAACTAAATGATCATTTCCGATATTATATTGAATATTAACGACTTGTTTTCGTTGCTACCTTCACCACCTATATAATTTTCCAGATCATTTAGAATTATAAATTATGGATGTATACATGGTTTACGTACACATTCATCACATTACTGACACTAATTGATTGAAATCAATATATAAATTTCGTTTAACAGGATATTAATAATTTGAAAAACAGAAATACACACATATATATAGTTGATTATATTAGAAGCCAGATAAACAGAAGCTTTTTGTTTGTCGAATCAATTAAATTGATTATGAAATGTTCAACCCGTTTAAATTCCTTTTAAAACGCAACTTTGAAACCGATTTGCATTAAACAAAAATTAACCAAGTCATATACTCAGTCGATCACAATTCCTAGATTTATTTCGATTGTTTCGAATTATTGACCAAGCAATAAAGCAGACAAAAGTCATTGTTAAAGCATCTCGTTGAAATTCGACAATAACTTTTCTGTAATTTGAGCGAAACCCTGACCAACTTAATGTGACTTATCTTTACGCGTTATAGGTTTCAACCGACGACGTTTGTCTCGAGCAAAAGCAAATAATAACACGAACAATTTAAAAGGATTACATTATCGGAACAAATAAACATCCTCGATCTTCAAAGACCATAATTCTTTTAAACTTATTGACCCCGGCGATGGTTCGAAATTGATCGATTCGGCATTAGTTATTTTGTTGTTTCTAAAAGTACGCCGCTCGCGCGCGGCTTAATTCAAAGTGTCAATAACCAAGGCGTTGACCCCTTCGCGCGCGCGCGACCAAACAAATATAGATCCCATAACAACGTTATTCTTCGATATTCTCGTTTAAAAATGTCGTCTCGAGCAAAAGGGAGATTATAACGTTTGGATAAAATCAACAGAACGTGGATAACGAAGCCAATAAACGGATACGCGTGGTAACGAGAAGAAGATTCGAACACTCTCTCGTCCGGGCGTATTAATCATGCAGATCATTAGAAATGAATCAAATGAGCGTAATCACGCTGACCGAGATGAATCAGGTTGAATTATCGTGCAAAAGCGTCCAACAAAATCGCGTTCGAAGAATTCCTGCTAATCGGATAATTGGTTATTATCTTAGACGAGAAATCCTCCAAGGATAACACCAACCTACGCAAATCTCTTGCGTTTTATCGATTGTATTTCTCTAAGCATCTTATACCAAGAAACGGTACACCGCCACACAATGTTTAATATATAAGATATTATTATCACTATTACGATTAGCATTATTACGATCACGGGTGATGATGCATCGAAACAAAAATATTCGACTGTTTCGATGGCTGTAAGAAATTTGAATCATCCACTGGGATACGATTAAAGTGGTACCATTATATTCATTAGAATAATATATCTTCTATTCAATACGATCTACCGGACAGCTATTCGCATTAGCGAGGATATAGTAATTATTGTCACGCGAGCTCGTGATTGTGGCAATGGCCAAAATGAGAGGCAATCTTGGGATAATTTCAACGTAAACCATTCTTCGGACGACATCCCGCGAGGAGCAGACTGGATTTAGGTAAAAATCCAGATTTATTCTTGCGTGAATGAACTTACAAAGTCCCGCGTCTTAACAACAAAATAAGCACAGTTGGCTCGGTGAATAGTATAGACAAACTTTAATTGCGCTTTGGAATAAGATTTATGAGACTGAGATACAAATTGTGCACGTACAGTTATCTGTGCAACTTTAAAGGTATAGGTGCAGTAATAATAATAAAAATAAGCAAGAAAAAAAGAAAAAACATACATACCACCTCACTCGTCAAAAGTTTTGAAAAAGCTATGGATGTTGAAATGCATTCATTTTATAATTCAAACGCAAGTTATATCTGTATGTATACGAAAATGCATCAATATCCTTAAGCCGAACATTTTTCTACATCCTATTGACGTACAATTTTTTATTCATATATGTATACGTTTTATATGATTTTAAACAATTAGTATTTAATATATATATTAAATTATATTTCAGATATATTTATACTTCTCAAATATGATATCATGATGCAGTCTTAAACACAATGATTTTTTTTTTAATTAAAATGTTACGGAGGAATTGGTAAAAAAACGTTATTATTATCATTCTGAACACCTACCTTATTCTATTATATTACATATAAATATAATTATAAACACCCACATGCAAATATGAATTCAGTATTACTGTTAATTTCAATATAGAATCCTAGAATTATCTGTCATGAATATATATTGTATTTCACACATTGTAAGCCCTATAAAGCAAATGTGTATAACTTTTGAGAAAAATGTAATGCAATTTAAAGGCTAATATCATCTTATTTTGCAATACATTTTAAAATGTTTCAAATTAGTAAAATTCAAATATTTCTATTAATATATGAAACATTTTATTAATATATCAGTATTATGCATTAATAATACAATTAAAATTTCATATAATATATATGCAATTATTTTTGTGTTTAAATTGGCGAAGACAATAGAAATTGCGCCAATGTTATGTCGATTCGTTATGAATTTATTGATTCTCCAATTATGTATATATTCAATAGATATTGTGAAAAATATTGAGATTAATAATGAAAAAATATGTTATTTCAACAACAGAATCTACGACAGGTATCAAATATTACAGAATATAAGAATATTTACTTTTGTATGTAATTAGACTGTGAAAATGATATTTTACAAATCAAAATATTTATTATAAATATAACATATTGTAAATTGTAATTTTAACATTTTATGAACAAAATAAAACAAAACATTTTACAATAAAGAACTGTTCATTTATCTAATTTATAAACTATATTGTTTCATTAATTTCTATTAAGGATAGAATAGTACATTAAAAACTAATTCATTAAAATACTAAACCGTTATGATATAATATTTGTTTTTAACATAATCTAAATAATTATGCATAATGTCCAAATACATTATATGAATTTCACAATTTGTTAATATGTATAAGAACATTAACTTCAAAGAATTTGAAAGAAATAAGAGATCACATGTCCCTGTGTCTAATTCTTTTAGCTGGGAGAGTATTTATAATAATATAAAATAAACTTATTCGCATTAAAGAAACACTGACAAATAATAACAAAAATCTGTAATACCACAATTACCACTATTGATTTTAAATTACATAATCACTTAGTAATTAGCATTTGAATGTTATTTGAAATTTTCTTTACTAAACTAAATATTATAGAAAGATATAAAATTCAGGTCTGTTAAAGTAGATATATTTTGAAAATGAAATATATATTTCATATATGAAACAATATGAAGTTAGTAATTTTTACAACGCATATTTTACAAACTTGTTTTCATGGAGCAATAATAATATTATTTTCTTTATTTTAAAAGTTATAAAAATGTTCCCATATGAATTTAGTTAAATATAAAAAGTTCTTTTAAATTGATAATAAATTCACAACACTGTGTCATTTATGTAATATGAAAAATAATATATTTAATATGAAACAACAAATGAAGTTTGAATAGTTTGGAATACGTCTAAATATAATATTTATATATTATTATAATTGGATTAATTCTATTGTTTATTAATATTATTTATTGGAACTATATTTCAATTTAAATATTTTAAATTAACAAAAATTTAAATTAAAACGTATACTTATATAAAACATTTTATTGACAAAATCAATATTTTGATTTGATCTAAATGTAACAATAATAAACTACAACTGTTTTTTAACATTTATAAACATACATAATCGTATTATGTATTATTACATTTTATATTTATCTAATCTGTTAATAAACTAATACCTCGGAATTGTCCTGAAACGTTAAACGTTAAAGATAAAATCTCATTTAGGTGGTTAAATGTTAACCACGATTGCCATACATGGTAACTGTCAGATGATTTAATATAAATAAGTACTCGGAAAACATAATTTAAGCTTCTGATATATGAAGCTCAGTTTAAAGAAAATTATGATATAAATGAAATCAATATCTAAAGAAAACTAAATATAGTTAATGACTATAATGATCAAGGATTAATTTATTTTACAAAATAACTAAATTAAAAAAACCTCGTTTAATTTATGTTAAATATGATTTGTTATCTACTTTGTGTTTATTTTAATTTCAATCCTTTGCTTTATTCAAAATTAAATATTCATAAATGGAAAATATCAAATCACAGAATTGCCAACTGTAAATTTGATGTATACAATGTACTGTACATTACATTAATCAATACCATAAAATGTATTCGAATAAGTGTAATATTATGAAAACTAATTTTGAAGAAGAGATTAATAACAGTTTATTATCAAATTAATTATACAAAAAATATTTTTATAATTCTGTTATTAATGATGGTAAAAATATTTTACTTTAAATTCTCACTCGCTATTAATTGCATTGCATTTAAATAAAAATAATTTTCAATTAAAATCAATTAAAAATTGCATTTTCACTTAAAAACAATTGCAATAATATGCAATAACAATTATCGCCACAACCAATATGAATTAACTTCAAAAATTGAAAAAAATGTTCACCATTAAAAATTACTACGCTAGCACAATAATATAGAAAGACATTTGTCAACAAAACAATATTACCGCCATAGCGCTGTAAAACGTAAAGAAATCGATGTAATGTTTACTATCTCTGAAGTTAATTTTTATTCGTTGACAAATTTTTCTTTACTAGATACAAATTAGAAATATTAATATAACAGTTTTGTGGGCAATAAAATAATCATTTCTACTTCGAATCTGACAGTTTAAATTTTTGTTAAAACACTTCTATATTATTATGACCATTTTGACATTCACGTTTACATTATAATACAAGAATATCGTATGCTCTGTATCACGGTTATGTAAGATGGCTTAATAAATTCTATTAATAAAGATGATATATGTAACGTTATATATAAAAATTCATTGCAATGAAAGATTTCTTCAAAGCGATACTTTTTAAGCATAAAAAACTTATTTCCAAAGAATAAAACTAAAACTTGCTTTATACAATTTTCATCTATTTCCTTTACAAATGAAGATTCTTCATTCGCAAATGCTTTTTATTGTCAACGTTGTTGCATTCCTGCTGCAATCTCCTACACTCTAAAGGAACGCATTAATTAAGTTTAAGCATTTCAAAATTAAATTGATTCAAATATTACGAATTGTTTGTTAAATCTCATTTGGTTCCACAATTTCGAATTGTGTCATTGTTTAACAGAATAACGATTCAATCACCCAGTCGAAAATGTTTACTGTATAATATGGTCATTGCCGAAGTCATAATGCCATTGCTCTTGCAATTGTCAAGCCTTAAACACGAGCGTTATAACATCGCGGCGAGATAGCGGATCGGTCTCGCAAAGGTCTTGGTCAGACTCGCGAAACCGTCTTGTTACCTGATGTGCTCCATGTGGAATCTCGCCACATCTGGTGGTCGCCCAGGTGAAGTATCCCACCGCCTTTGACACCCCCTTCGTCCTTGGAACCGCCCTCGTCCACGCCCCAGAGCTTTTTTGCCGAAGGAGGGATCTGAAACAAAGAAAAAAAACGGGTCGTTAGTCTTCGAGCGACTCTTTAAATGCGCCAATGTTCGTTTTATTATCTATGTTTAACATGTAAGGGCATTGTCATATCCGTAAGTAAAAATAATTGCAAATTAAGTGGCCCTCTTACGTCGTCCACATAGTCGTACGGACAACAATGTTACAATGTTTAGATGGTAACTGTTCCGACGAATTAAATCGCGCATCAGCAAATTATCTCGACAATGGCTTAACATTTCCATTTACTTAGTCTCCAGAAATAGAACTAACCGGTGGGATCGACTGGGCGCCGTTAAAAAAAATAGAAAACATAATAACGACGAGAGCCGAATTGACAACGAATTTGTTATTTAATAAGAATTATTCGTTCGTGGTGGGTACGCGAAATCGTAAAATTGAATGAATAACATGGACAAGAACCAATGCTATTTCTGTTAACCATTGCAGGCAGTTTCGGTTAGTAGTTTGTTAATTTCATTTCGCCGTTCCGTCTTTTTATTTCGAAACCTTCGCCACGGCGCATCGGAAGAAGCCACTGAACACGAGCTTCAGCGACTCGTGAATACGAGCTCGCAATCTTTTATTTACCCCCCGCGACTCCTCCGTAGAAATTAAAATTTTTCTTCTAATCTCTTTTATTTATTAATTCAGTTTGCTTTTTCAACTTATACGCCCGGATAGTTGTTTCACTTTTCACTGAACGAGTTTATTCAGGGAACACAAAAAATTACACAGCTAATGATGTTTGTTATCCACGATGTTCATTCTGTTTTATGTAATAGTTTTCTCAATAGTTGCAATTACACATTCATTTAAACACGGAAACATACAAAATCAAAAATGTTACGCCATCAAAAAATATATATAATAAATTATAAGTATTTCAATAATATAATTTCGTTATTTGTAATATAATAATTTCCGTACGTTGATAATTGAATCGCGATATAATTTACGTTTACATGTTTTAAATTTACACTAAACAAAATGATCATACAAATTTTACCAAATTAAACAGTAACAGTAGGAAATAAGGGCAAAAATGTAAATAATATAATTAATTATGGTTAAAAACTTCTGAAAATTTGTCAAATATTACCAAACAATTAATAAAAATAATGATATGGTCTAATGTTTATTTACATTTTTGCTCACTTTTCTTACTGTTATTATCTACTTTGTTAAAATGAGTAATATTATTTTATTCAGTGTACAAAACCAGGCTGTAAATAAGAAACCTCTGTTTTATGGTCGAAATTATAATTAAAATTGATATTGTTTAATTTAATAAAAGAAATTATTCATTTTTCATTATAATAAAAAAATATGCCGCATACAGATGACTATGTTGTAATATATTTTGTTTACGTTTCTTTTTTATTTTATTTTTAAAATGGAAATGTATATATACATATGTTATGATCGTTACGTCCAACACGACATAAACAAATATTAAATATAATACATTAAATTAATAATACATGCATAATGTTTACACAACAATATTTTTTTATAAAAAAATGTACTCTTTATGTTCAAAATTGTACATTTATAAATCTCAAGTAATAGCTTATTTATAGTAAATTTAGTAATCATAAAACTATAAAAATGATGCTTTTATTCTATTTTATAGTCAGAAACATAAATTAAACAACATGCACACGAAATTTTTGTTACTGCAACATAACATCTCTCGTAATAATAATCTTTTACAAATAAACGAACTACTATTAGCATAAATATTTGATTTTCAATTTTGTTTCACGATCAAAAAAAAAAGCATGTTTTGAGCCTGTATGATAAGAGATATTGACTTCACTTCCTATTTGGGCTCAAGTTGTGTATAGCTTCATAAAGATTTATTGATATGCGAATATACAACTAGAACATCTATAGTCGACGAGCAAAGTATTATAAAAAATAAAAAGAAAAAAAAAAGAAAAAGAAAACGCCGTAATAGGAGCAAATGAGTACGATTTTACGGTAATCAAAGGCGGTACGTAATAAGGCTGTTTGTAATATTTCAATTGATAATTAATGAAAAATGTAACACAACTTTGCTACACCGTGTAACATATAAATTTCAGAAATGACTTCAAGGGAATTAATGGAACGTACGTCGAAGAAGCCAAAGGTGTGAAGAAATTGCGACAAAGTATATTCATTGCAAAATAATTTATACCGTCCGATTGCCTCAGCTGACGTATTACGCAGTAACATTGTCGGTGTTAGATATATGGTCCAATATTTAACTCGAATGTTGTTGGGTACGTATGTATATAAAGCTAATAGTACTTGCAACTTGGATCGATTGTTCAAGTACTTTGTTAATCTTAAACTACAGTCTCGAGTAAACATATTAATTGTCGACATAAAAGCACTTTTTACAGCATCAAAATTCAATCAGAAAAGAACACTGTCGATTTTTAAAAACAATTATTCGTTTTTTAGTATAATTGCAAAGACTACGTTTTGGTTTATAACTTTACACAGACAATATGACAATAATATTCTTGAAGCAATTTCGTCCGGAGTTTACCACGACCTTACCAAACTTTTGACGACTGCGTGTAATTGTGTATTTATATGAATATGTATACAATGGGTTTTAAAGTGATGCTTGGAAGAACTCGATCACAATTAATGTGAGATATTACGGCGCACATTGTCCGACCTATACAGAATAACAATAAATCATTTGGCGTGTTTATTAATTAAATTTAATAGACTGCAATAAAATTGAACTGACACGTAAATAAATTAAAGTATATCATACTAGACGTTAATCCACGGGATTTCATTGTCTCATTAACTTGCACTTGCAGCATCAAAAAAATACTTCGGTTTATATGATTTTTGAAATACATTTATTATTTCTATTCATTTTTTCTTATCAATGCCATTTCGATTGGAAAACACTTAAATGTATGGTTTTTTATTGATATACACGGAAAAAATGTTAGCATGAACAAAGCATACGTATAGTCAATGTAAACATAATATGTTGAAGTTAACTATTCATTTGTTTACATCAACTATGCGTGTGTTTGTACCAACCGTTTTAACCTAACATTTTTTTCAATGTAATACACAAAACAAAATTTTACAGCGTACTATCACTATATATTCTAGTATTGATATACGTTCAGTGCATGGAAACAAATGTTTCGTTAACATTAGCGTAAATTAAGTAGGTATAAATGTTCAATACGGTCCACAATATACCGAGAAAAAAATGCCACTGAATGAACATCCAATTGCAATAGAATACTCAATTCTTAATCTAATGACGAGATATTATTGTTTTAATATTCTAGTAATTGAATCAATAATATCCGTCATTGGATCATAGACGTCTGTCATTAAATCAAAAACGCAGCGTTCTATTACAAAGTTAACTTCGCATCGATGGTATTTTTTTCCACCGCACGTTTATGACAATGATTCAAGTATTGTGTTCCGTTGTTACAAATATAATGTACACGTAAACTAAATGAACTACTTTTTTAAATCAAATACGGTGCCTCGGTTAAGCAGACCGATTTGTTTATTGTGTCAATCATACGGTTTAAGTAAAGCACGACAGCGTGTTGAAGTAATTATAACGCAATTAATAAGCGTTGAAATAAGTTAAGCTAAATTATGTCTACGATTGGTAAACCTTGTACTTTATTTTCCAATAATTTCATCTTTCCGTATAGTTTTAAGCACTACTTATTAAAGCAAATTATCAAAATACTACGCGCGTTGATTCCAACAAAATACATTCAATTATCCTCGACTGTTAGATACATTGCAACTTCTGCCCTTCATGTACCTACTTCGTACCGTGCTTTCTAATTGTCAACGCCGGCGCAACATCGCTGTCAATTCGATTCGTCTTTAATCCTCTGACGTAATTAATGTAAACAGCGTTTATCGCGCAAAAGTATTTGGTTCGTTGGTTCAGATTTTGGATAAATGAACAAAATGCTCGTTGGATCAACAAAAATTTAAGATTGCGTCAACGCGCCTCAAAATGACGGACAAAAATCTATAAACCAATTATTTGAAATGGCTAAAAATGGCTAAAAAATGGAAAGCGGCCCGGGGATATGAACATTTTCAAGATTTTCAAGGTCATTATGCTTTTTGCCATGTTTTTTTGCCAGGCAGGCAAAATGTTGTAAAACCCAATTTCAATAGATCCGCGGGCACCTTTGTAACGCAAGAATCGCCGTGCATGCAAAAAAGATTTACTGCATGTTATAAATTAACAGCCGATTGTAAACACGACATCCCGAATTTGATAGCCAACTTGTTTGTTTACCAATTGAATCATCAGCGGTTGCGGAAAGAACGTGGACGGTAGTTATCGTCGTTTTGACAAACTCGTTCATTCGGAGCCGACCGGTGTTAACCGAAATAATGCGTTTTTATTGTCGCATCGGGCAGGTGAATGATTAATTGGCGCGATTTGCATCGCAAAGTCGACTCGCGGCGTTCCAACGGAACGGAGCTTTTCGAATTACAACCGATTAGCAGCGAAGTTTTAAGTTCGCTCGTCGCGCATTGCTCAATATTTTTGTTCGTCAATACGGGTTATAGTTACCTGGTACACTGAGAGAAATTTGATAGTAAAAATTAGCATGAATAATGGTAATTGAGCATTACGACTGAAAAATGACAATTTTTAACATGTTTCGTGTTAATTTTTAACATTTTTTGTGCGATTTTTTAACATTTTTTGTGTTATATGTAAGATTTTTAACATATTTTATCCAAAATTTTAACACAAAACATGTGAAAAATTATCATTTTTCAGTCGTAATACTCAATTACCATTATTTATGCTAATTTTTACTACAAAATTTCTCTCAGTGTACGTTGCACTCTCTCGTTGGTATTTTAAGACCATCGCTATGGAATCGCGTATGTCGCGTACATTAATTCGTTAAAGTGTGCAACTACTCAAAGAACAATACTTGCGAAACTGCAACGAAGTCGATGTTTTCAAAACAAGCTCAATAATAGTTCATCAAACGTAATCGTCGAGTTCTAACGGAATCGGTAAAACACAATAAGTGTTCGGTGCTTAATAAAATCGCTTTGTTTTACGAACCTTAAATGTTATTGATTAATTTATAAATGTAGACCCCGAAGATTTTTGCTTAAAAGGTTTGCTGGCGTTTATTAATGTATAATGTTTAAAAATACAAATTCTCAGGACGATATAGACTCATCTTTAATTTGACGCTACGTTAACTAAATCATTCACAATTAATGGTTAAGACCTTACTTGATGTACTATACACGCAGAGAACATTTTGTTAATTCAACAAAAATTTTGTTACATTTACAAAATATTGGTTGAATGAACAAAACTCTTCGCGTCTAATAAAATAATTTAAACAAATTAAAACTATTTATTTATCAACACGAATAAGATTTTACGAAACAATAAATTTTTTTGTCTTATATTCATAATGTGCATTTCGAAACAATTTTTAAAAACATATAATAAAAAATGATATGATTTTCATAGCGCAAATTGTTCGAGTGCAAAATTAGAAATAAATTTGTTTCTTGGTTGTTCGTACATTAGAAATAATATATATACATATATACTTAATTAAATTGGATTAAAATTACATTGTATAATTCAGAAGCAGTTTAATATCAATAAAATAAATGCACGTTGTACGTTGTACGTTGAAAAACGACAATGTTTATGCCTTTTCCAGAGTTAATTCTATTGTTCGTTTAAACAAATATAACAATATAACATGTAATATATTACAATACTATCATCAAAAACTGTGTACTTAACAATTGCGTATGTATGAATAATTGAAACTTAAATTTATAATGAATGAAAAATGTAAAATTTACAATTATAACGTTATTTATTAATGTGCTTTAAAATTCATAACGAAAATATACCAATGTGATAACTGAAATTTACTATATTTATTTTTCATTACAATTATATACATATATATATATACACACATTAAGTCTGTTATTCCTGTATTTTCAGTATTACTGCAAATAATGAAACTATATTAATAAAAATAAATAATATAATCGTCAAAGTCTGTGTGTGCTGATACACTTTATATTTGTGTCACGCGTTAATACTTCATTTTAAATAAACAGAATATATGCACTATACAGCTCGTATGTTCAAAGAATGGAAAAGCTTATAAATTTAATTTTGACGTTAACAAGTTCGCTACTTCACCGTGTATTATTTTTACCGATATTATTAATATTATAATAAATAATATTGTTCTTTATAATCAAACTATATTGGATTTGATTTATTACAAAAAAAGTCTTATTATTAAGCATAATTGAAAGAATTTAATGTTATGAAGGAGTCAGTTGATATAAGTTAGAACAAAAATATCTTTAGGTATTAGCATCTCCTTATCTAGAATATAATTACAATTATAATTATAAAGAGTTTTTAATACAGTCAATTAATAAGAATATTTGAAATGTAAGTAAAATACGATTCATAGGTTTTAAACTTTATATAAACGATTATAATAGCTGAAGCATATTATAAAATTGTATAATCACGTATATAATGATCTTAAAAATAATATTTCATAATAATTCATTTTAATACACTTAATCAATTATTCCCATGTAGAAAAAAACAAACGGCACAAGCTTGGCCCAACACTGTCGATGATTGGCCGATCGTTAGTTGCCAATGATGGCCCATCGTCGGGATGAAACGCCAATTACCTCTGGCCCAACATTGGCAG
>JABFQC010004424.1:0-12690 GCA_022817085.1 Psilanteris sp. ZL-2020
ATATAACACTTTGCTGTTCAAGCAAAATATCGTTTTCATTAATATATTGAAGTATTGATTTTTTACCACTATTTCAAGGATTTTTTCAAAAATAGGAAGGGTATTTATAGGTCTATAGTCAGAAGCTTTTTTTGCATTTTTAATCTTTTCTATAGGGATGATTAATGATGTTTTCCAAACTTTAGGGAAATTACCTTCATCTAAGGATTTGTTAATAATATATACCAAGTTGGCTAATAAATTATAATTTGAATTTTTCAAGATATTCATTTCTAAATGTGAATATTTTTTATTCGGCATTAATTTTATAATAGTTTTCACATAATTAATATCAATTTCACTGAATTGTGATAGTTCACCATCTACCCATATAGTCAACATTTATATATATTGTAACACCGCCAGTATGTTTACTTACAGCTAAACAATCGATTTTTGCATAACCAAGTATATCAGTTTCACGATTTAATATTTGTTTTTCTGTAAGTACAATTAACGTTGGTTTATGTCAAAATGGCATAATAGACTTCTAATATTTAAGTATAAAAAATTACAATCGTTATAATTATTTACTTGCTATTTGTAGTTTTCATCGTAATTAATCCTTTCTTTTTCGTGTTTCAATTTTGATATATAAATTGCACATTTAACATCAATTGCTTCATGATTTATATCTAAAGTTAAGTTATATTGTTCGTTTTGTTTAACACAATTCAGACATTTACCAACTGAGGATTCGCATTTTAACTTATCATGATCACCGGCACATTTAATACATTTAACATTATTTGTATACTTCACTTTTTTATGATTAAAACCCCAACAATTATAACATCTCAAAACTCCAATAAATTCAAAGACTACACTTTCTCCAGCCCAAATTAATTTTTCCTATTTCCAATAATTTAAAAAATGTTTTAACATCAGTTTCAATTATAATAGAGGCATTACCATTATTTTTTTCAATACATTTCCTCAAATTAATAGATCTATATACATTACTTCTATTTAAATTATATTGATTTATTATTGCCGTAATTATTTCTTCATTTATTAATTTAGTTTCATCGCTAGATAGACCTTCAATTTTAAGTTTAGGATTTTTTTAATTACATTTTTTATTTTGAATTAATCTTTTTTATTTAATTTTATTGAGAATTGATCGCCAAGAGATTTTTTTAAAGTATATTAAATTTTTTTATATTCTTTCACATCCGTTATATAACACAAAGTCATAGATCCATCTTTATTGTTTTTTATTTTGTTAATACCAATTGGCATATTTTTAATATCAACTTTGTCTTATTTATCAATTTCTTTATTATCATTTTCATTTGTTGATTTAATAATTAAAGTATTAGACTTATTTATATTATCAGTTAAAACGTTTGCATAATTATTTTTTACAAAATTATCTATCTCTTTATTATTATCACAATTTGGTTAAGCACTTAGAGTTTCCATGTATTTATTTCGTGTTTTAGAATTTTGATTTCATGAATATATTTTTTATTTAAATCACACATTTCTTTTTTAAAAATATTTTTAAATTTAATTAGATTATCTTTTAATAACTTTTCCATAAAATTTTTCATATTATAGTTACTATTACATCTTCCAGTTGATCATCATTGTCACTTTCAATATCTTCTTTTGTAACCTTATCTTTCTTTCTTTTGTATTTATTTTTTACTTCCATCAAAACAACTTTTCCGTTACAAGGAATGAGCTCACCGTTATCCTGTCGAATTTTATGTAATTGAACATATCCAGGATGAAGCAGTTTTGTGTATTTGTAGCATTTGATCGTTTTCCTCATGATTTCTCTTCTACACTGAGCACACTCCATGATTGTTAATTTAATAAAACTCAAAAAGCTTTAAATATATCTGTAACAAAAACCGCCAACCGGCGACAACAGAAAAGCATCTAGCCGGTAATAAGGTTATGTTACACAAGTCAAATTAAGCAAAAAATCGTTTTTTAACATTTATGTTTACAAAATTTTTTTGACAATTAAGTAAACAACACACTAATACCACCAATACTAGTTAAAATTATAAAAAAATTAATCAAAATTTTACATATAACACAATTTATTTGCAACAGATACAAACAGACGTATTTGTAAATGTATATCGTAATGAACTATTTTAGGCGAAGCGGTAGAACCGAACATATTAATAAATATTAATAAATAGACGAAACTTATAATTTATATTTATTATAAACAGGAAACTGAGCTAAATCAATAATATGTATTTTTTATCTATGTTTAAAAAAAGTTTTTTCGTCCCATGCAAATATAAATATCAAAATAGATTTACTTAAATAACCTAATTAAATTTACAACCTTGACTCCTCTTTCAACTCATATAATTTTTTTCGATTATGAAGGCATAAAATATTTGCAATTTTTATTAAAAGTAACATACATATTGTAGGATTTTAAATTAAACAAAATAAAACAATTATATGCAAATCGTAGGAGTTATAATAAGATACTATCATAAATATTACCCATGCAACGAAATTTATTGGTAGCTTAAATAAACTTTATCTCTAAATTTTGTTTATAAATATAAAAAAAATATAAATGAAATAAAATATTTATAAAATAATGTTGTAGCACACCTTTTACTTCGTCTTTATTTACAGTAGATATATCAGGCCACTTAATTATTATTAAGTAATATTAAATTTAATTAAGATTAAATCAGTAATTTTGCAAATATCTTAAGTTAGAGTGGGAATATGACATATGTTAATACGTGCATGAAACAATATTCGCAATATATAGAACGATTTACTGTAATAATATATCTTTTTCACAGAATTTAGTAAGAAATTATTATTATTAAACGAACCATATGGTAGTATTTCCTAGCATAAGAATTAAATAGTTTTCTTATTACTAATCATTAAAGTACTTCTCCTTCTATAAGAGTATAAGCAGTTAATTACCTGATATTACAGTATATTTTGAATTTATAAAAAAACTTGTAATAATGTTGTTTATCTTCTAAAATATTGTTTATAAACAATAGAAAGTTTACTGTAATATTATTTTACAATAAAACATTCATTCATAAAATTAATTAATTTTCTAAAATTCTAGAAATGAATATTTTTTTACCACAAAAACTGTGTATACAATTTTTATTGTAAATATACGTTGATAGTTTATTGTGAAATAATGTTAAAGAAATTGATATATTAAATTATACTAATTACTGAATATTGTTTTAAGATTCACTGGATTTGGAGATGTTCCAATTAAGTGGACAAAGGTTCAAAGATGGCTTTATAAAACCTACAGTGGATTTTTAATACTTATTTATATGTCTATGTTTTTATTGATGGTGTTAACTATTTGCGAAAGCTATGAAAATTTGGCTTACATAACAGATGTCGCTTGTTTCTTCTTTGGACAAATTATGGTAGCAATAAAGGCTGCAAATTTTTCAATTAATCGGAAGAAATTTATTTATTTAAACAATGAAGGATTCAAATTTTTGTTAAACATATCCGATTATCCTGGTATGCTAAATATTGAATTCAAATATTATTCATATCTTCCGATATATATTACATACTACATATGTATTTTAAGTTACAATTTGTACAACCTAATTCTGAACCAAATAAATTACAATTATATTATGTTTAATATTATTTTCAAATTTTATACCACTTTAATTCTTATATTTCGTATATAATTATAAATTAACGAGGAATCTTATAAACACAATAATACATAGAGCCAAGCTATAAATATCCAATGTATTAAATAATGATTTTATTAATCTTGAATCACTTTACAATATTTTACAATAAATATTTTAATTTATATCTGTATAGAAAACAAGTGATCATACTAATTGGGTCAATTTTATATATATTTTATAAGTAGAACATTCGATGTATAAAATATAAATATTAATATAATCCATAATTATAATCTAGTACATAATATGCAACTTGTTGCACATAATGACAAAGAAAACGCCATGAAAGTAAGTACTAGTAAGTAAGTAAAATGATAGTATATCCTGTACGAAAATCAGATACACTAATGGATAAACACGTATCAAAATCTGCAATATCTGTCAAAAATTATACAAATACTTATGAACGATTTACCAAGTATAATGTAACAGGATTAGAGTATATTTAAGGCTTTCTTTAATAATTTCAAATAAAAATCGTAATATATTTGCTATTTTATTACATTATTTCCGATAATTTAATTTCCATAAATAGTTTAGGCATTCTTCTTTCTTTAGATAATATATTATTATATATTACATATATTTTAGAGAAAATATTATTTAGAGAATATATTAATTAAATATAAAAAAATATTTAAATATACAACTCACTTCACCACGACACGTACAAACCTATTTATTTTTATTTTATTATTTTATATATTTAATACAGTTTACCAATATGAAAATTATAAAAGGCAGATGAAGTCCATTTCCGAATTCATAACTTTTCTATGTTATCCTGTGTTTTCGAAATGTCCCTGAAAATAAAGTTGGCGCTACCATCGGAGTGGTCTGTTTGAATTCTAAGCATAACCGTTATGCTTATACGTTACCGTAGTGGGTAAGCCACTTAGATATTAATGCCATCTACATCTTCAAGAATATTTCATGAATAACAAGTACTACAAGTCGGATATGGCTGCTATGAATAACATTAATGCTTAGCGTGTAAATCTAGGAGTGGATAATTTGTGGATATTATATATATACATCTTGAAAAACGGCAGGTCGCAAAGGTTCTGTGTTTCTGCGTTTGTTAAAATTAGTTCAATAATAAACAGTTTTTCTCATTCATAGCGTACACCGACTATCTCCACAAATATTGAAATTTACTTTTATTTTTAACAAAATTAAAAAATCCTAATTCTAGGAATATTAGTCTGTGACATCTTAAGGGAGTTCTTCAAGTCTAATGCAACAGAATAGTATTTTATTGCAGTATTAAATTTTGTTTTTAATAAAATGTAAGAATTTCCCCACATTTTTGCTGAAATTATGTTTGTATAATAAATGTAAAATTTCAATTGATATTCTCCACGTAAATAGTAAATTCGTTTTTTTATCACCTCTAAAATGAATTTTCTAAATACGTTTTTAATATTATGTTAAATTGATTTTCTTAACAGTGAATAAATTCCACAAAAGTGAGAAAATATGGCTGTACACAAAAAATAAACATATTAAATAAATTAACGAAAATATAACGAAATCTGCAATATCTGTCAAAATCAATTGAAGAATCACCTTAAGGAAATTTTTCTTAATCCTGCTGGAACGGTCTACAGCTTTTTAATACAATATTATATATTCATTATACTAATATTATATAATATTCATTTTCAGGCGATTTTCTCATTTTGGGAGTAATACGTATTGAGTTTGCATTTTTTACTTTTTAAAATATAAAATTGGCTCATTTGATTTTGGTAATAGATTTTAGTTTTGAGTTTGCGTTATCTGTGATTGGCTCTTTTAGTGATATCACGTATTTAACATGCAGAATTATGAGTTTGAATTTTGAGGTTTAATAAGTTTAGAATTTTTAATATTGCGAAATGTAAAATTGGCTCTTTTAGTGATATCACATATATTATATGCAGAGTTATGAATATGTGTATTGTTGATGTATACTCGGTAAATACACAACCTCAGCTCGATGTTTTTTTACCTTTATAAGATTATGTTATAGGCAGAATTTGTGAGTTTGGTTTTGAGTTTTAATAAGTTTTGAGATTTCATGATCTATGGTTGGCTCGTTCAGTGATATGACTTATGACGTATTTTACAGGCTGAGTTATGATTTTATATTTTCCGTATTTCCGAAATATAAAATTTAGATCACCTAGTGATATCATATATTTTTAGACAGATTTGTATATTTAAAATTATTTTTGTTAATATTAAATACTTCTTATTCTAAAGTAGATACTACAGATTCTATATTCTCTAAAAGTGAGAAGAATGCTTAAACTATTTATGGAAATTAAATTATCGGAAATAATGAAATAAAATGGCAAAAAAATACCGGTTATACTTGGTATTCAAACAGACCACTCCGATTGTAGCGCAAACTATATTTTCAGGGACATTTCGAAAACACAGGATAACATAGAAAAGTTATGAATTCGGAAATGGCTGATTTATAGTACTTCATCTGCCTTTTATAATTTTCATATTGGTAAACTGTATTAAATATATAAAGTAATAAAATAATAAAAATAAATAGGTTGGTACGTGTCTCAAAGGCCAATAAATCGTAGTTTTCATGTAGAATGTGCGTGGCAAAGTGAGTTACATATTTAAATATTTTTTTATATTCAATTAATGTATTCTCTAAATAATATTTTCTCTAAAATATATTCTCTAAAAATGAGAAGAATGCCTAAACTATTTATGGAAATTAAATTATCGGAAATAATGAAATAAAATAGCAAATATATTCCAATTTTTACATGAAATTATTAATGAAAGCCTTAAATGTACTCTAGTGCTGTTTCATTATACTTCGAGAATCGTTGTAAAGTATTTTTATAATTTTTAACAGATATTGCAGATTTTGATATATATTTATTAATTAGATTTTGTGATCTTCATACAGGATATTTTCTCATTTCATGAGAGTATTATTCTTTTCGGACTTCGCCATCTAGTGGTTGCGCCTGTAAGAAACTTGATGGTGGAATTCGTTGAGGTTTTTTATTATTTTTTCTCACCTATTTAATTTTCATTCCATGCATTTCTTATGATTTCTTATTTTTTATTGGCATAACCTCAACGAATTCCACGAATTCCATCATCAAGATGGTTAAAAACTCAGCTAACAGATGGCTTTGACCATGAAGTCAAGTCCGAATTATAAAAATGAATATTAATATATTTACAAATAAATAAATTGTGATTGTACTTACGTTATTAGTGTTCTGTAAACCAACATTCTTCAGGGTTAGGTTACCTTTCAAAATTTTAAAACCTAAGACCTAAGATTAAAAAATCAAGTGAAAATGCCGAGTATGACATTGCTGTTTTAATTAAGTTAATTAAGTTAAAACACCAAGGATACATTTGATTTCAATTCGGAATGTATCCTAACCCCGAGTTAGAAAACATTTAGAAAACACGCGTTTTCATAAAAACTTTTATTTACTGGACTCAAAGTTGAGTTTGAGCTTCAAAGGAAACGCCTTTAGTTTTAAAAATTACCAATAATTTGTTTCCGTTGTTCATTACATTTGACGATTTTTATATTATAAGGCAGTTGCTCAAGTCTAATGTAACGGAATCATGATTATTATTTGTTTGTTATTTTTATATGGAATAAATACTTATATATGCTTCGACAATTGTGTCGACAAATCCTTCTTTTCTGAGATGGTCGTACACTTGGTCAATCGTGAAGTGATGAAGGGGTAACACATTTTTTTTGCGAACAGGACTGCTTTCAGGACACGATGATATTCATTATTCAATTCTGACAAGGTTGCAGTTTCTGATAGGAGGTGACGTGATCTCATGATCGAGATAAGATTACTAAGGTGAAATTCTTCGCAAAACCTAGATATTTTGTGTTTATTTATGTACGTACGATCGTTTACGACTTTGTACGACTTGGTAAGATTCGAGAGTTTATTGAATCCGTGACTCAATACTTCCATTTGTTGATTAAAACAGTTCCCTAGGGATTCGCCGATAAAGCCACTAAACCTTTGACTCTTACAGAAAGGAAGCGGTCATGGTTACATTGTGGAATTAGATGTTTATGTATAGTTTGGTTTATATCTAATGTTGTTACGTCTTGTTCGATTATGTTCACAAGGTGTATGACGGTATAGGTTGACCGAATTAGTTTGAGAGATGGGACTTTTTCCCATAAAACGTTAGGGGTTGAGTAACCCGATAATGTCCTGTGAAATTGTCGTCTAGTTGGGAGGATTTCTGATGATTGTTGACGTGTCAGTTAGAATCGTTGGCGCGGGTCCTTGGCATCGCGTGGTCTTCTTTGGTTGACATCATTCGCATGACGCTACGAATGCTAAATGCCACTAGGGCATTTATAGTAAAGCCCAAAGCACCGGTCTGCGACAGTAAGTTCCTCAGCATTTCGACAATACTAGCTGTTTGCTGATTGGTTCCTATAACGCTCATTCTCGTGGATGGCGCGGACTTTTTGTCGGCGGCACCACGATTGTTAGTGAAAAGGTCATAAGAAGGCGGCGATATTTCGCCACAAGCAGCTGGAAAATTGTGGAGGGTCAGAGTTGGAATGTGTGCTGGTAAGTTGATGTTCTGAAGACTATCGCCATCTGTGTCTATAGGGGACGGCACTATTCACTTTCGTTGCACCTTACGAGATCCAGAAAAGATCTAATCCCTGTTGGATCTTTCCGTCGTGGGAATTCACTAGTTGCCTTGATTTCAGCGTCATCTGGCTGTACTCCTTTTTCCGAAAGGACGTGTCCTAGATATATAACTTCTTTGCGCAGAAACTCGCAAAGAAGTTTGCTACATCTGTCTTTTTTTATAATCAATGTAATTGTTTAAATTTAATGTTATTAATTATTATTAAATTATACAAATTGTGAACGTATTTTAGACGTTATAAAGAATTATTGTATAAGAATTGTTACACCACAGACGAAATACACATATACTAG
The DNA here is from genome assembly GCA_022817085.1 of Psilanteris sp. ZL-2020. Classification (NCBI taxonomy): domain Eukaryota; kingdom Metazoa; phylum Arthropoda; class Insecta; order Hymenoptera; family Scelionidae; genus Psilanteris; species Psilanteris sp. ZL-2020. The sequence goes on from JABFQC010004424.1 coordinate 8,705, forward strand.
TTATATGACATGCGCGTCGTTTGATAAATGGCAAAGTTACACGATGGTAAATGCATTTGCTGCGTAGACGGCAAAAAAATACGCGAATTGAATAATCTTTCGGTCTTCAGAGCATCGTTATTGTATAGCGCATTTGTTCATAGATGTAATATACGTATATTGCTTGAATGACAAACAGGCCTTTGATATATATAAAAGCTACCCAATTGTAAATGCATTTGCTGCGTAGACAGCACAGAAATGCACAAACTGAATACTGTTCTGCTCATTAAAGCTTCGTTATTGTATATCCCAATTGTTCATAGATGCATTACACGTATATTCGTTGAGTGGCATACGGGCCATTTGATATATATAAAAGCTACACAATTGTAAATGCATTTGCTGCGTAAATAGCAAATTTCTGTAAATTCATTATATGAATTGCAATAAATAAAATGTAAATATGATTTTACTTAATTAATATGCCAGCCGTATAAATAGAACAGATATTCCATTCTAAACGCGGTAGCTACGTAGAGAGCACAGAAATGCACGAATTGAATACTGTTCCGCTCATCAAAGCATCGTTATTGCATTTCACATTTGTTCATAAATGCATTACAGTATTTTGATTGTGTGGAATGAGGGCCGTTTGATAAATAAAAAAGTTACATCATTCTAAATGCGATAGCTGCGTACAAGCATAGAAATGCACAAATTTAATACTGTTCCGATCTTCAAAGCGCCGTTATTGTATGTTGCAATTTGTCATTAACCAATAAATTGTATACAAAACTGAGAAAATTAAAAAAATTATATATAAATATATGTATATTTTAAAAAGAAGGAATGAGGGCCGTTGGATAAATGGAACAGATACACCATTCTAAACGCGGTAGCTGCGTAGAGCACAGAAATGCGCAAATTACATACACGTCCGCTCATCATTATAAGGTTATAAACTTCAGCAACATATTTTAGCCGATTTTTCACGCGTGTAAGATCATATTCAAAACTAAAGAACATTTTATATGTAATACTTTCATTGTAAGTTGTCACCGCGTTCTTTTCTCACCTCAGAAACGCTGTGACAACTTTCAGCACCAATAATCTGAAAAGCAATAATTTTCCTTTCAAGTATTAATCTCCTAAAGTGATAATGTTAGCTGAAATAATTATTTTGATATACAATTGCGTTATAACAGTTTTTAATGAATTTCCCTAATTTGGCATTAAAATGTTTTTATTTCACCTTAAACAAAACATTAAACCATCGCAACAGACCTGGAGAACCCTCTTAAGGGGGTTCTTCAAATCTAATGTAACCGAATAGTGTTTTCTTTAATTGTAGTATTAAAATAAGCTTTTTTATGCAATACAAAAATTTGCGCACACTTTTTAATGATGGGATGTTTTTGTAATAAATATAAATTTTCAAATAAAATTCTTGACGTACTTAGTAAACTAGTTTCGTTATCACCTCGAAACGAGTTTTTAATTTACGTTTTTAATATTATGTTAAATTCATTTCTGTTACATTAAATAAATTCTATAAAAATGAGAAAATATGCGTATACACGTATAATAAACGTATTGAATAAATTAATAAAAATATAACGAAATCTGCAATATCTGTCAAAATCGATTGAAAAACCACCTTTAGTGGGTTCTTCAAGTCTAATGGAACGGAATAGTGTTTTCTTTTATTGCAGTATTAAAGTTTGCTTTTTTTATACGATACAAGAATTTGCGCACGGTTTTTAATGATGGGAAAATATTTTTGTGTAATAAATATACATTTTCAAATAAAACTTTTGACATATTTAGTAAGTTCAGTTTGTTATCACCACGAAAACGTGGTGAGTTTTCTATTTACATTTTTAATATTATGTTAAATTGATTTCTGTTACATTAAATAAATTCTATAAAAATGAGAAAATGTGAGTATACACGAACAATAAACGTATTAAATAAATTAATAAAAATATAACGAACTCTGTAATATTGCCAAAATCAATTGAAGAACTATCTTAAGGGTATGTGACAAACTAAATATTCCGAGAATTAGTGTTTTTTTAGATTTTCTTAAAAATAAAAGCGAATGATAATAATTGTCGGCGTGCGCTATGTATGCGAGAAAATTTTATGTAATTAATTTTAATAAACATACAATTTTATTTGAAAAACGTGACGCGAATTTTTGTTACTGATGTGTTTCACTGTAACATTTGTAAATAACAATGTAACATTTAATTTAATTTTAAAAACAAACTTTTTGTTCATAATTTTTCAGATTTATGAGATAGTCGGTGCTTGTTCATGTCTATATTTTATGCCTACCATGTTCAATAGAAGGGCATGTTAAATAAGATAATTTTATGATACAACTAATCCGTGACATCCTCTTAAGAGGGTTCTTCAAGTCTCTAACGGAATAGTGTTTTCTTTTATTGCAGTATTAAAATGATGGGAAATTATTTTTGTGTAATACATATAAATTTTCAAATAAAATTCTTGACGTATTTAGTAAACTCACCTCGAAAATAAGTTTTCGAGTTTTATTTACGTTTTTAATATTATGTTAAATTGATTTCTGTTACATTAAATAAATTCTATAAAAATGAGAAAATGTGCGTATATACGAACAATAAACGTATTGCATAAATTAACGAAAATATAACGAAATTTGCAATATATGTCAAAATCGATTGAAGAACGACCTTAAGAAGGTTCTCCAAGTCTATTGTAACGGTATTAGTGTTTTTGATTATAATAATGCATAATAAATAACATACAATTTAAATGAAAAAGAAAATATTCTGAATGAATATTACATTCTAATTATTATAATTAACAAAAATATATCAAAATCTGTAATATCTGTCAAAATAATAAGAAGAACCCACCTTAACAAAGAAATAATTTTACTATGGAAAAATATGTGATATCACTGTACGAGCCAATTTGAAACCCTATAAACGGAGTCAGGGTGTTGCCTTTTTGTTTAATTGTATTTTTAAATTGAAGTGCCTTATAAATTTCAGACGATTTTTCGAACGTGAGACAATAATATTCTACTATAAACAACGTTTTATATGCAATACTTTTCAATATTTCATGATGTTAACGACCAATTAAACAGACACAAATTAATTAAAAATTTTTTTATTTTAACGTTCAGATTTTGTTATATCTGAAGAGGACCTACACTTGGGTCGAAACGTTAAAATAAAAAAAATTTTAATTAATTTGTGTCTGTTTAATTGGTCGTTAACACCATGAAATATTGAAATTAATAAAAAAACACAGACGTTAAAATATACTTATTATGCAATACTTTTATTGCGAGTTGTTACCGCGTTTTTTTAGCATCTCAGAAACACGGTGACAAGTTTCATTCATAATAAAATAAACTCAAAACTTATTGACACTTAAAACTAAATTCTGCTTATAACGTAACCTTATAGAAGTAAAAAAATATCGAGCCAATGTTGTGTATTCTCCGAATATATATCAATAATATAGATTATCATAACTCTGCATGTAAACTATGTGATATCACTGAAGGAGCCAATTAATACAGAAAGCACATACTCCCATTAACAATGTATATTATAGTAATAAAGTCTTCCGGTCCTGTGAAATAATAAAATACAAAAATCATATATCCTCCGATGCACGCATTTCATTTATTTAGTCCTGGCTTCAAATATACCGATATAATATAAATATTATATATACACATGAAAATTATTTATTATATTAATAAAGTTAAAATACAACAGTGAAACACAAATATTCGTAGCACTCAAACGCATCTAAATATGTATACAGCGGTTCGTAAATGAATATAAGGCATATGTACAATCATGTCCTAGGGCCGTATTCTTGAGACACGACACACGACGTACGTCGCGAACGATAGTATGTTTTCATTGTTTAACACATGATAAAAAAGAAGATGGAAAATGTCAAGTCTCGACGTACCGTGCGTCGTGTCTCAA
>JABFQC010004425.1:0-12688 GCA_022817085.1 Psilanteris sp. ZL-2020
TATATATATGTATATTTGAATTCGAGTATTTTTATTATTCCTACTCAGCTTTAAAGACACATCTACATTCTCGTAACACGTATTTTGTATACATAAACCTGTTTAACGTACCGGTAAAGCAGAGATACTTTTGTATAATAATAAGACTATTATAATTGAACAAACAAAAATGATGACGAATTGGAAAAAGTACACTGTAAAAAGAAGTGTTTCAAAGAAATCTATTTAGAACACTTATAGAAGCGTTATTTTGAAAAACACTTAAAACGTATGAATAGAAATATTATTATTACAGAGAACATTTCAATAAATAGCACCATTTGACAAATACTTTTAGAATACTTGATCTAAAAATGACAATTATTCTGACAATCAAATTCATGATTTACTTCAAACTTTCAGCTGTGATAAAAACGGCTTACTTAAAATGCCTTATCAATCTTGAACTGCAAATAAACTACACTCAATTTTCAATCGGCCCATTTGTATGCGAAATTGATATGCAATATCGGCATTATCTCTCTCTCCTCTGATATACATTAGACGAAACAAAGCACGATAATTCGAGACAATGCCGATTTTTAGTATGCCAAAGCGATCGTTTGGCGTTTTCAATTAAGAATTAACTTCACGGAAGGAAGGTTTTGCGCTATTTTCGCGTCGAGTTTAACGCGTACACTTTTATGGGCGAAAGTTGGATAAGAGTGAATAGTAAAACGCAGCGCGGCCCGTGAATCAGACTTCGGATGCTATCGACGTTTCAATATCGAGCCACAGTAAACTAGTTCCGCTACTTTTTCCTACACTTGTCACTTAAGTTTACGGAATGTATCATATTTTCCTCTTTGTGCTCCGTTTTTGCTTTTATTACTCAGCACTCTGGACAATGAATCGATTATGTTGGAAAGTGTATATAGTTATTCGTCTCTTTTGTCCTGGTGATAAAGAAAATATTCATTTCATTAATGGAAATTTGATCGTAACAACACCGCGGTAATTATTCAAAGTGAGTAGCGATAATTACGGTGTTATTGAAAAAAAAGAAAAGAAAAAAAAAACAAACTACCAACTGTTATAAGTTACGTTATGTATATACGTTTTACTATATATATACACAAGTCAATTAACCGTTCACCAATCAGTGTGAATTTAACAACTTTTCCAAACATCAATTATGCATTTTTATAAATTACAATCCGCGCATTAATTGCATTGGATTTTAATAGTGAATAATAAATTATGAATTATTCAAATCATACGAATAACTTGATTTTAATTATAAATTAATACATAATTGTTAAATAAATATTTCAAAGCAAGAACTGAGAATAATCATTGTAAGACAACAATAAAAATGATTAAGCTTTTCGCGACAAAGCAGCTTTTCATAGCTTTTCGATGCGACTCTTTAATTTACTTTGCAATTATTTTGTTTTCTCTCTTTACGCGCAGTTGATTAAGAATATTGATTGTCTTTGAAATTTTTCGTCATTTCATTTCGTATATGCGCTCCTTAGGAGCCCGTCGACAACACTCACGTGATCCTTAATGCGTTCTCATGACATTTTCACAACATACAATGGTACCGATGAACAAATACACGTTAATTACGAGGCGATGTATCTATGTAATACTCGCCGCAATAACGTTTATCAAACGAGCATCGTAAACTTTGTATAATTAAACAATAATACTTGATTCATTACAAGGAACAAATTAGATCGACGAGGTATACTTGCGCTTGATGTCACATTTATATTAGACGTCATTTTTTGACGCATCGTTAAATCAAAACAAATTGATACGATGCGCGGGTCGGGGGCCGGGGGGAGGAGGGGTTGCAGCTCGAGGGGCTAAACGGGTCGGCGGATTGAGACGACATGAAAAACGTTTGCGGATGCACGAGGTCTTGGATTAGATGGGCGTGCAAACACACGAGGTTATGAACTTCGGTACGCGAAGATGTAGGACGATTTGCGATTGTTCTAAAGTTACGTGTGAATTACGCTTTACATTTGTGACCATATTTCCTGACAACGGTTTTCAGCGCTTTTGTTTGACGCACGATTATATTTCTATCACGATAAAACCATTGCGAACAATTATGTCATCTTAACAACAAATGGCACGCGGATCGAACAACGCGAGAACTTTTTCGAAATTCGCATTAATATTTCGCACGACGATCAACTCGACTGGCAAACAAGAAACGCCGTTTCAGGGCAAAATAATTCAGTTAAATTAAAACGATGTTTTTGTATATAGACAGTTTTTTTAATGATGATGATAATAATGATTATGATTTGTTTTGTAATGATGACATTGAGATATTCATTGATGAATGACAATTGAAACCTAAAATGTGATTTGTTTGGTTAATCTGAATTCAAACCGAGCTGAGTTGTATTTGACAACAAAAAGTCGGATTCGCGAGCAACGCATTTTGTTGCTTAAACAACGTAAACACCGTCGTTCGAATCATTCATGAAATCAAAACGAACGCCGAGACATCTTCGCAGAGATCGTTAAACAGTCATCCTGACAGTTGTAGTATGTTATGTGTGTGACAAACTTAATAAACTGTGAATATATTTTAGTGCCTGGATAAACACAATAACCCTAACAATTAATTGCAGTTAAGTTTTATTACGGGACCGTTAAAAGTGCGACATTGTTACTTCATTAAAGCCGACAACCTCGCAAACAATTTTCCTGGAATGTCTCGTTCGTTGTCGTCTTTGCAGAAACAAGAAAAACGTGCAAATAATAACGACAACTAGGTAAACAAAAACTGTCACCGTGTTTATTTACCTTTCGCACCGATGACCTTTGCGCTTGTTTATTTACGATGTCGTCATTTGACCTTCGAACGAAAACACAAACATCAACAATGATCGAGCAACTTTCCGCGGCGTTTGGGTTCGAATTCGAGTTGTTTATAAAAACCCGAACGAATTATCACGATCTGACACATATTTTCGTTCTCGCTCGCAAATGTATGCACACGTTCAAAGCACGAGTCTCGCGTAATTGGGTTGTAAAATAGCACAGAAACGCGACTATCAATAGAGCAGACATCTGTAACGAGCCATAAAGTATGGCGATGTCTACATTGTAGTTCGCAGATTAGCTGTAATGTAAACAAATGCGTTACGGGAAATGTTCGATTTTCGCGGATGCGCACTGATACTCGCTTTTTTTTTTCTAGTCCATCGAAAGCAGAAAGACGGGCGCAGAGAAAAGCAAACACGAAAGAAAGTTCGCGTCAAAAAAGTGAAATTTCGCGCGGGGAATGTCGCGCGGCCACTGACGTGCCAAATACGCGCTGTTTTTCTTTGACGACGAGGCGGAAAGAAAAAACCGAGCGACGTTCAAAAAAGCTGTAAATCTAATTAACGGGTTATCGGAACGTTCAAAAGCAATTTCGCGAGATGACGAGAAAACGTCAATTAATTTCGCCCGACGGCGGGACGCGAACTCAAACGGGATATAATAGACTTTTAAGCGCGGACGTCGTCGAAGTTTAAGGTTAACGAATCAAAGGATTAATATATTGATTTCGAAAGGTGCACGTTTTTCATTGAGAAGCGTTTAAAGCGGCGTTTTCGTACGCCAGCCGTTCCCACAACAATTTTCTTTCAACGATCGGAATTATTCTTTTTAAAAAGATATAATTTTACAAAGTCATGTTGCGTTCTTTGAAACGTTCCTTTTGGTGAGAAAGATGGAAATATCGGATGGCGCCCGAGGCTCGTTCGAGTCAATGCGAGTCGAAACCAGTCGGCGGCTCGGTTGCCGATTCAGGACGAATTAACGCTTTCCTGCGAGTGTCTCCCTTTGTCGTCTATTCAGTTGTCAATTTTCCAAATCGGATTTCTCTCCGCGACTGAATAATTAACTTGACCGTTCGCGTTAATCCATCGGCTTTCCATGACGTTGTTTTCGTTCGAACCACGTGACTCGCTACTCACGAGTTTAATAAACGCGCGCATTTCGTGCTCGCCAACAGGTAGAACTCAAATTTCGACATACATACGACATTGAACGCGGATTCTTTTTCTTTTTACGACTTTTTTCCGAAAATCATTCGCTCTATATAAAAAAAACCGACGAGACGTATTTTGTTGAACAACCGGGTCAGTGACCAATTCGGAACTGCGATAGAAATATAACGACGAGTCATTTAGAACGGTCATTTAAATTTCGCCGGTTTAAAGGGACAATTTCTCTCGTAAAGGAAATTTAAACGAACGCAGGTGTCGAAAACCACGCGGCCCGTGTTTGACGGAAGAAGTTCGCCTAGGGTTAAGCGTACTTTCTACGAAATTCTCCCATGATTTCGAGATGTCAAGGACGAGTGGACAAAAGCGCGCTTCCCATTGTTCGCGAAAACGCGAATTTCATTTTTCAGACAATTGACGCCGGAGCAATTTTTGTTTCCATTGTTGGTGCCGTTAATGCATGTGATTGTCAGTAATTGTCATGGCATTATTTCGCGTATCTTCAGTGGGACAACCAGGATGATAATTTTAATGACGCATGCGCGGTGATAAGACTCGGTCCAACGAAGCCAAAAGGATCGGACTTTCTGTGCGCCGTCGGGCTTTCTTCTGATAATTTAAATCATTGTATTCACGGGCGGCAAACGTCGCGTGTCATGCCGATCGAAAAATGACGTTTTTTATTCGCGTCGAAATAATTATGACCGCGAAGAATCTCCCGCGGCCGCGGTCGAATGAAAAATTTATTTCATCGCTGCAAATTGAATTGGACGCATTTTTCCGTCCAAACGCCGGCACGTAACAAATTTAGTAAACACGAGGCTGCTCTAAATGCTCGTTCGTGTCTTCGTTGATAAAAAAAAGCTTGTTTTTATTTTCGTTTGGTCTCTGGCCAATTATAACGTTTCCATCATTTTCTTTCATTTGGAACTGCAGTTGTGCATTCCTAAGCGGCGTGTTCTTATTTTCTATTACCAATCCACCATTTTATCACTTCCGTCAGTGCACGTCTATCCAAGTTTTCATTTCAAAACCAATTATTTATTCCACTTGATAAAATAATTTGATCCGTTTTTTGCCGGCAAACCTCGCAGCAGAACTTAACCGATTTCTTTAATCTGCCGAGTCGTCTTTTAAACGCGCATAATAACGAAACAAAAGTTAAACGAATAAGAGCGATAAAAGCGGATCCGTTATTATCAAAAAATTATATTAATTTTAAGATAAGCGAAGAAGGTAATAGCTGTTAAAGGTGAGGGGTCAAATGGAAGCGGTGGGATGCTGTTACAGTTGAAATGTTTATTAACCCGTCGCTTTAATTTCGACCCTAGTGAGAGAAACAAAAAACATTTATTATAAAACCGTAGTTAAATTAAATATCAAAAACGCATAAAATTGTATTATTTGCATCCCAAACACATACGAAAACGACGAAGTGAATGATTTTGATTCGCGAAACGCAAAATTGACCTCGTTTGGTATCGAATTAAAACCAACCGAATCGAATTCGCCTTGGAAAAAATCGCGCGTTTCAAACTCTCGAAACTCTCAGCGGCGTTCGGCCGTTGCGGTCGGGAGAGAAAAACGGCGCCGTCGGGTTTGATATTTGCATGGGGTTTTCGCGCGCTCGAACGAGAGAAAAAGACGCGAAAAGAAAAAAACGCTATCAATCGGCCTAGAGGATAGAAATTACACGCTCGGAGCCGAGGTCGGCGCGTATCGCTTTAATTCGATAACCTGTTTCCTTTTCACGAGAGGAGAGGCTGTCCCGCTCTCTCGCGGAGACTACAGTTTTTTGCTCCCGGCCCTGTGCGTACCCGATGGAGTCACCGGGTCGGACCCGTGGCCGTGAAAGTTTTTTTCTGCGCGCCGCGAGTGCGTTCACGGACGCCCGTGCGCGTCCTGGGAACGGCGCTTAGGCGCTCGGTTTTTCGATCGGCCGTAACGGGCGTTTAAAGAGATTCGGGGAAAGCTTTAAAAGGACTTTGTCCTTACCGTAGTACGACTCCAACTACGACGTCGTACACGTATATAGACATGTATATATATATATACATATTATATACAAAAATAGCGGCGCGTTCGGTCGTCGGCTTCGACGAACGCGTAATATTAATTCTCGGCTTTGAATAAAAACATTTCAGGTGACACTTCTTCGGAAGCGAAGCATATAAACGAGGGCCCATTGAGCATTCGGCGATAGCACCGAAATAAAACGATAAGGCTATTTCGGATGATTTGAATTTGTAATTTGTACGCGCGAGACAGCTGAGCAAATAAAGCCGAAAAACTCGGACGACTCGCGCGCCCGTTCGCCGGCAAATCGCGCTTTCAATTAGCCGACCGGACCATGACGCGCGGCGAATCGTCCGTCATGCCCGCGCGAAACCGTGCGCGTCTATTTTCGCGATCGAAAGCCGCGCTCGGACCGATCCGCGCGCGCCGCCCACCAATCACCGACGCGTCGGACGTTTTTTCCACGCACCGAGTCATTTGCCAAACGAACGTAATCCCACGAAACACTTACATAATTCATTCGCATCAAACAAACATTTATTCTTTTCGCCTCGACTCCGCTATTATTCATCGCGACACACGATTTGACCCCTCCGATCGAACGCCATTTCAATATCTTTTGTGCCCCGTTCACGTTCCCTTTTCTTCGTCGCTTCGCTTCCATTCTCGCGTCGCCTTTCCTTCTCTCTTCCTCTTCCCTTTCTGTCTCCCATTCATTAACGCCGCTTATCTATCCGTTCGCGCGGCGTTTTCTCGCCCGATAATGCTCCGCTTCGCTTTTTCATCGTCATCCCCACCCCTGCGGCCTGATTCGCGCCACTTAACGCGCGTTGTCGCGCTCGTCTTTTTCGTTCGTTTTCGTTCCCTTTTTTTCTTCGCTTTTCATATTTCGTGCGTTAGAGTCCGCGGGTTAATGCGCTCCCCGTTGCGAGAGCGCCGCGCACCGCTCGCAAACTTATATTTAGATTTCGCGCCGGATCGACGCGCGCGCAAACCTCTCGCTCCATTGTCTATATCGTTTTATAATTTCAAGTGCCTTATGCCATTTGTTTCACCGCCCCGCGCGTTTCGTCGACGATTTCTAAAAGCCCAGACCGCCGGGGTCTTTCACGGCTTTTCAATCCGCGGCGCAAAAGCGCGAAAATAATTCCCTTTGTTCCGAGATAGCCATCGTTCAGAAGTAATTGCGTAATCAATTTTAATCAATTCCCGTCTTGTAATCGTTTAACTATTAACTGAGATTGAAGGAGTTTGATAATTCAATGAACGTGTTTTACATCTTTGCAAAATTATCGCGTTCAAATTCATTTCAATGAATTAAATCCGCGTTTCGTACACACAAAAAAAATATATAGGCTACCGCAGCACTTTACAATGTGTTAGTTTGTGAGTTTTATACATGCATAAAAATGATCCATTAAAAATTACTGTAAGTTGAGTAAATATTATGAAAAACACAGTAATTCACGGACAAAACAAAAATTTAGTCAGAAAACACCAAACTTATACTGTAAACATTGATGAATTTTCTGAAATTTTATTTTGTCCGTGAGTTACTGTCTTTTGAATAATATTTACTAAACTTGCAGTAATTTTTAATGCAACATTTTTCTGCGTGTAGCAGGGCATACTTTGCGTTAGGATAATACAAATTACAATTAGTTTATAATTGAATAGAAAATTTTTTTTGTAATTTAACGATTTACAAAAATAGTTAAGGTAAAAAATAATTTATTTCTTTTATACATAACCTACTTTTTACAATGTGATTGAAATGAATAAAATTGAAATCAATACAGTTTATTAGTTTACTAATAATGATATCAGATATATATAAATATATGTATGTTGATCAGACAAACATTTATTTTGGATTACAAAAAATTGCATCAACTGCTCGGAAATAAATATACGTCCTTTGTTGCAGTTTTAAAATAACACTGTATAGTTACTGGCAATAATGTTTGCACCAAGTAAGTGTTGTCTGAACACAAAATTATTAAAGATCGCACATATCGTGCTATCCTAGTTAATGGTTTTTTGAGCCCGAGCTCCTTAAACGCGACAGATACAAAAATGCACGATGTCGATACCAAATCGTCACCGACACGCGCAATGAAATATGTCGCACGTCAACCAATTGCGTAATAATAATTGTTCAAACGCGTCGAAATATCACACGCGTTTCCAAACCCGCAACCAAATACGATTACCGAAATGATTTTGCAAAACTGAGCCAGAAATCTGCCTCCGAAGAAAGACATTTCACAAATTTTTTCGCGATTAACCTGTCAGGGGCGCGACGCGTTCCTTAGATTACGCTCGAAAAAACGCAAATTCCCGTTTCCGCGGTCACATTTACGGCGTTTGTTCGTATAAATAGAATAGGCCAAGTCGAAGGTAAGATCCCGCGCAAACAAAACTCGTTCCGAGACCGAGACCTATTGATAAATAGAAAGAAACCTCGAAGCTTAATTTAACGACGCACTGCAGATTAATCGTCGTTTGGCGGGATCGCGGAAATCTTGACCTTCTCTCAATTATTCCTGCGGCAATAAACTTGGCGTCGCACTTTTTCCGGCAGACGCAACGAGAGATACTCTCGCGCTGACCGCAATCGACAACATCTCGCGCGCTTCCAAGAATCCACGCATCTTAAATCACTCGCGTTTCGTCGATGCGCTCGATCCGAACGCGATTGCCGCCCGCGAGCCGGTCATTTCTCGGGCGAAAATTACAGATTGATTTTGGATTCGCGATCGAAACGTGCGTCGGTTGGTCGGGGGACGGAGCGCGGGGGAAGGAGTTGTTTTGACGCATCTATTATTCAATTTCATAAATCTTGTCGAATTTGAATTTTAAGTGAGCGGAAATTTGTGCAGTTTGTATATATATATATATACATGTATATATATGCGGTCGGATAAGGATCGGCGCTATTTATTAGCCGAGTCATTGTGACCGATCCTCTCGAAGTTCACCTGATAAATCCCCTGGCCGAGAGTGTCTTTCCTCATTAATCAGGGTCGGCGTCACTTTGAGAGCCCCTCGGGTTGTGTTTCTGATATGAATTATGTCGCGAGTATTGTGTTTTTGTGCACGTTAGTTTTGGCGCGCGCGGCATTCGAATTTGGTTGTAAATTATTTTATTGCGCGCGAACAAAAAGCGCGACGAAAAAACGCCATTTGCATACGTATATGTAAATATTAATATTAATTCAACGGATACGTGATTTCACGATTTTTCTCGAAACACCTTGTCGACAGCCTGCAGCCAAGTGTCCGTTCGCTTGGGTTCGATATCGGTCCATGATACTACTTTAGTGATTCGTGTATACATATATATATATATATAAATATATAGAGTTTTCCCGAAGAAATGGATTTTTACTCGGTTTCTTGTCCAAAGGTCGTCAACCTTGTCGTTGTGTATGTATGTATATATAATTTTTTTTTGACTTGTTGCTTTTATTGCGCGCAAAAGACGCTGATTCGACAGACACTGATAATCGACTGCCACCGAACTTGCACCTGTTGACATTTCGTAAATGTCATGCGACTGCGTTATTGATCTCATATTTGTCCTAAAATGGCATTTGCTTGTACGCTGGTAAAGATACTGTCAAGACAATACAGACAGGTCGTAGACCTTTGAAGGGTCTTCGTGTTCGAAGACTCCCGGCTTTTGTTCCGATTGTTTCTTTCGAGATCATCCGAGTGACTTTGACACTTCGGGTTTCTACATTTATTATTCCCATTGAATCACGCCGGTCTTTCAGCTGGTCCTTTCCACAATGAAGTTTCAGATTGCGAGACTAAATTTAGTCGGGAGTATTTAAACCCGTAAACCGAACGATATCGCGTGTTCCTAAATTCGGCGCAATGCGATTAATCATTCCCGATCGAACGCGCGCCTTATGATCTCATTTTTTATTGACCTTTGGCCACCGTGTATTCAATTACACGGATCAACACTTTTACCGATTCGAATCGACGGAGACACGTTATTATTCGAAATATAAATAAATAATGCCACGAATAATCATTGGCAAGACACTCGACTCATCCAACTAAAAACGTCCGTTTGCATGGCACAAACAAATCGCGCTATTTGCAATTCTCCGATCGCTTTAATTAAAGCCTACGTGCAAAACGCGCTTCAGTTTATCCCTTTTTCTTTTATGCTAATCCAAACGGCTAAATCGGTTCGTCGATTTTAATAACTACGCGATTGTAAACGGCGACGCAACCACGTCGACCCAGAACCCGTTCCGATTACCCACGGCCGGGCGCGCCCCCGAATCCTTTTGAATGAATATATATATATATATATATTTGTATATATATATGTATGCATATGTATACTCACGTCGTAAAGTTTGACATGGTTCAACACGGGAATGTCGACCATGGAACATCTGAGCAGAATCGTGGTGGTTTGGCTGGGCATCTTATTGTCAAATCACGCATCCATTGATCCAGCGGAACCAGTTCTAACCTCAAATCGCCCCGCGCACTGACACACCAAACCACAGCGACTGCACCCGCCGACGCGGGTACCAAAACAAAATCAACAAAACAATTAAGACGCCGAGCCAGCGCGGTGCTACGGTAATCGCGTACTACCACCCTGCGCCGAAAAAATTGTACGTCACGCAAAGTAGGCACCCTTTCGTGAGACGCGTGTTTCCGACGCAGCTGCGGATCGCGAAAAAGCGCATGTCCGTGACTCGATCGTGGCCGGACTTGGACCGACTGACTGACTGACTGACTGCTTTTCACTCGCAACACTTCGAAACCGAGCGGAATCGTTTAGAGCCGCGCCGTCCGTCTCTCTCGCTCCGCCGGTCCGCGCGTCGCGCTCGCTCCGTCCGGCGTCCGCCCCACCCCAGATTCGCGTCTTTCTTTCTTCTTCTCGTCCTTTCTTTGTTCGCGCGCTTGTCTGCCCGACCGCCCCCCACTCCGAGCGCCTCCCTCCGTCGATCCGTGCCCCCCTCCCCCCGCCGCACACCCCATTCGAACCCAACGCGGCCACGTGCACAGATGCAACTGCCCTCGGACGACTGCACGTGTGTTGTTCCGCGTTTTGTGTATCCCGCATCCACGGCCTCGTCCGAGAGCTGCACGGAGCAACAAGCGGGAGGGGATCCTTCCAATTTTTGTTGCGCCGTTTTTGTCGACCCGCTCGTGGGGCCAAGCCCCGTGCGAGTTTTTCGGCGACCGCTTTCCAACCGGTTATCTTATCGCCGCTTAATAATGGATTTCCACGATTTTATTAAGCGACGCTTTTGTTATGTAAATCGCGCGCCTCAATTTGGCAGCGAAATCGTCTCCCGAGGTGATTGACTCTTTCGGCGCTTATCGCCGATCGCCTTTTACAACGCGCGCAGGTTATTCGCTCGCAACCCCTCTCGGTTTAAGTGCAGAGCGTTGTTTTTAAAACCGCTCGTTTCTCGATCCCGCTGATAAATAAACAACACTCGTGGGCCGTTTTAACGATCATTAACCCGATGCAAGGCGCAGCGCGCGCCGACGGGAGACACTCGATTCTGGGGTTGTGTAATTGAGTTTTCTAATTTCGACGTCAAACGCGTGCATTTCGCGTGGTACGTGCAAAAAAATGTGCACTTGGGGTAGTGCATTAGCGGTGATTCGTCGGACGAACACGGAAAACAATTTTTAGCATATACTGGTGGACATGTGGTTGAATCAGTAATATTGTCGGTTTAGTCTAACAGCAACTAAACCGTATATTCAGAGTAGCCAAACAAATCTGAGACTTTCTATATAATTCGGAGATGACATTTAGTTGAATTAACTATAAAAACCACCGTTTCAAATATACAAAACAATGCACATTATCAAGTAAAGATTTTAGAATCACGACAATACGTTTTAAAGGTTAATCGCGCGTCATATTATTTAATTTAAACACTATTAAATTATTCATTAATCGTCTTATTTTAAGACTCAAGTGTCTTAACGAAGACATTATGATTTATATTCTAAAATTTCATTAACTTAATATTAAAATACAAATCTGAATTTAAGATATCAGTGTATTTTAGTCTTAATTTAAGATGCAAGTGTCTTAATTAAGACATTATTATTTCTATACTAAAATTTTATTGAGTTAATATTAAAATAAAAATCTTAATTTAAGATATCAGCGTTTTAAATT
Organism: Psilanteris sp. ZL-2020; assembly: GCA_022817085.1. NCBI lineage: Eukaryota > Metazoa > Arthropoda > Insecta > Hymenoptera > Scelionidae > Psilanteris > Psilanteris sp. ZL-2020. The sequence goes on from JABFQC010004425.1 coordinate 12,199, forward strand.
AAGACTAGGAGTATCTTAATTAATAAATGTTTGCTTTATGATATTATTAATTATATATGTCACGTCGATATAATCCACTCATACATTTATTATCTCGGACAATATTTTGCTTTTTATGTAGCAAAATACTGTTTAGCTGTTGCAGCCATAATGTATGTTTCTTTTAATAGAAATTAATAACCATATCCGTACGGATACCAGGTCCAAATTATTTTTTTCCGTGAACGATTGTTCAAATATCGCAGTATTACTCATGATTAGAGTTTGGAAATAGCGAACTTCGTGTCTTAATTATGACGCTTGTGTTTTGATTTAAGATGTTCGCCATCTTTAATCGTCGATATTAATTGATTGCACGGTAAGCTACACGGAAAAAAAAGGTTTGGTTTTGATACATAAATGAATTTATCTATTGGTTTTTATTTAAATCACATACATATTTTAAATATATTAAGTATTTGTATTTATCCAATGCGGCTTAATGATTCTT
>JABFQC010004426.1:0-12688 GCA_022817085.1 Psilanteris sp. ZL-2020
ATACACATATATATTATACTATTATATGACATTATTATAAAAGTATCAATTATTTTTGAGTATAATTAATGCTGAATAAAAATATTTATTTTTTTTAATTATAATATAAATATAATAATAATGATATAATTTACTATTCTATTACAGCACTCCTATAAACCAAGTGTGTGAATCAAATATTCTGATTACGTTTTTAAAAATTGTATTACTTGTCAAAGACTGATTTATCTGGAAAGACTTTGCTTAAAGTAATATCTTGCAAGCAGCTGTTAACGACTGATCTCCTTATTCACAGTGGCATTGGAAAGTTATATAATCGTTCTTTGATATTTTCTGAGTCAAGTTAAACTTAATCATAATAGCATTTCATGAAGGAATGTAATGGGACTCCACAAACTGATCGGTTATCAAAGATGTAATAGCAGTAGTTTAACAAAAAATGCATTTATCTAATGAGATTGATATTACGATGATTGTATGTACGAACGATACGATATGTTTTCTTTTTCTTTTTTTTTTTTTTTTTTTTGAAAATAAATACTAGCAAAATAAAATTGTCAACCAACTAACACGCACACAACGTATAATATAAAATTATTTAACAAAGCATACCACAAAAACGTATAATTTATTTATTCCGTATTTGATATGAATGTTACAGCGAGTTTTTGATCAAAAATATTACATATTTTCGTTGGAAAATTGATGACCTTATTTCTTTTAAAGTTCGTGACAGAAATTTGGAAACACTCGGAACATATTTTCCATCGAAGGAGAAAATGAACAATTCCACAGACTTTTCCTCCAAGATATTTATATGCCAATTTTTTGTCACTCTTTTGTACTTGCAAGATGCCTATATCGTACCAGGGGACCACAGAGACTGCGTGAGACTTGGCTCTGTGCCCCGAGTTAGGGCAAAATCTGACCCCCTTTCTAGAGGGATAAATCTAAAATTTGGCATGCTACGCCACCGCTGAAAAAGCGCATATCAATGACAGACTCGGAATTCGCCTTGTCGACCACTATCCAAAAGTGTCTCAACACTAATCGAAATGTCTTTTTTTTAACGCATTCATTTATTTATAATCAAAGTTAATCTGGTTTTTCTCAAAAGTTCCGATGATATCGTACATAATTCTAGGTACTCCAAAATTACAGATGCAAAACGTAGAATGCACAAGTAGATAAAAATTCAGTTACATTTTTCCCCAGCGCGAATTTTACTATCTTATCAGGTGTTTTTATTCGCTGAATTGTAATAATTCATATTGACAATGATATATATCAGTTTATGAGACGCACTGCATTTTTCGTAAATTGTTTCCATCGCCAGATGTAATGTATGTTGATGTATTCAATTTCAAGAAAAACCTTAGGGAAAATCGACTTTTCTCCATACCAAACGAAAGAAGGCAATTTTACTACTGTCTACCAAATAAGGTCCCCCGCCGTTTATTCGATTAGTGTCATAGGCAGAAATGACGCTCGAGCCAAGAAAAGTTATAGTAGAGGTTATGAAATAAAAAAATTATATGTAATGTGAAATATCGTGGTATTCCTTATATAAGTATTATTATATATTGTATATAAGTATTTAATTTTATTTTAACAATGCAAAGTTTATTTGCTCCAAATTTAATACGCAAAAAATATTTTTTCTTTTACAAATAGAAATATTCACCGAGGCAACAAAAGAAACGCAATATAAGATATAACAATAATAATAGAGTACCATAAGACTCGGTGTCGGGAAGTAATGACCTCGCACATCCAGGTTTTCAAAATATATGCGGTAGAAAAGTGCGTTATTTTCCCTACCGTTGGGTAAAAATCGGAACTGCCGCGTATCGCGACTGGTTTACATTTTACGTTATATAGTATAATCGTTCACCACCTTAGGTGGCATAGTTATATTTGTGGAATATAGAAAAAAAAACTACTGACATATGACAGAACACAACTGTCAATCAATAATTTAAAACTATTTTTCATAACACTAATCGTTTTCGTAATAGAAAATCATTCTCGATACCATAAATAAGATTTAATTATTATAAAATAAATAATTGCTCGTATAGTTATTTTCCACTACAGCTGCATTACGCTATTTGATGAAAGCGTGATAAAAGAAGTAAATAGAACATTAATAAATATATATATATATACTTTCACATTCGCGCGTATTTGTTAACATAAATTGCGCAATTTACTCCAGATAATAAAAATAAACAACTCAGTTGTATTAACGGTCGAATGGATTTTATTCAAATCTTATTATATATTAAACAAAATACCTCATTGGCTTGCTTCGGTGAGCATTGATCGGGGTGAACTCAACTCAACCATCGTATTAATGTATCAGAATCGTGATTATTATACATAATCAATACCGTACAACAAACATAACGAAGTTATTACAAATAACAAATAAATAATGCACGATCTGAATGATTAACTCGTTTTCACAACAGATTCTATATTTATTGAAAAGTATCGAAGAGATTTCCCGGGGTGCGTCTGTGTGTAGCGTGAATGTTTTAGAAAGAGAAGTTGCACTAGGGCTGCAGCAAGAAACATGTTGCGAGCGTGGTTAAGCAGAGTTAGTAGCGGCTTTTGGGATGTTACGTCGTAGCTATGACTAGAGTAAGACTCTTCTTATGCAGCTTTCGGTTAATGGTCGGCGTTCGGCGGAGCTACGGAGCGTCTGGCTGCCTGCCTGCTCGCTTGCTTGTCCCATTTCAGACATTCACCTATCAGCCGAGTTCCGGACGCGGAACTTCCGCGCTACAGTCGGGTCAGTTTTCTCGCGACGACGTAAGTAATGGTCCTCCCAGGCGGATTCCGAATTATGCAACTGACTTATGTGACATATGAATTAGGACTGCTTAAACTATTCGCACGTACGCTGAAAAACCGGCATCAACATAAATCGATGATTTATTGTTTGTTTCAGCCAATATGTTTTGTCTAAGGCGTCGTAAATTCGTTGCTATTAAAAATGATATTCATCATCGCATTAATTTATCATGCCAGGCGCCATCATTAATATTTCAGCTGGCGTCGCGAATTTTGCGGGCCGAATATTTTGCGTCGGAATTGCAAAACGTTATTATTTAAGATGGCGCGGAAATTCTAGTTCAGTAAACTTACAATGTGATACTTGATAACTGTTTAAAATTTCAAATTTTTATCTCTTGTACTTTCTAAGAGAAAGGGCAACATAGCCAGGAGTATTGAATTTTTCACGAGGCGTGTTTAAAGTTGGACGCTGGTGTTTAAAGATTAAAGATGTCTACTTGTTAAATCACTATTTACACACAAGCGCTGAATTAAACTGAATATCAACGTCCGTTGCATTATTTATTTCACCAGTAATTATATATTTAATATTGATACTCAAAAATTGCGGAATCGTATTTAGACGCGCTTTCCGCTAGAATTGTGCTCAAACACCATGCCTGCTTGTGATTTTAAAAGTTTCACAATTAAATAATATAGCACGTCACAGAGGTATCAAAAGAGATATCGGTCGTTGGTAAATAAATGGGGATCAAATTTTTAATGAGCATAAAATTTCGCGCAGAGACCGCTTGGATGCTCACAAAAGAAGACAGTTTTCTTAAAGAAACAGACAGTTTCATTCACAGGTACTTCTGACAAGAATATTTTAAACCTCTTTCTTTTTACACGTAGTTATTTTTTACTGAAAGCATTTTAAGATAAAGTATACATGATCATAAAAAATAATAAAACTATGATTGATATCGACTAACTTATAAATTAAGTTAGGGATGCGATGACTATTGCAAATATTTACATTGTAGTTTATACGATATAAATGAATTCCTTTTAAAATTATTATTCATCAAGTTATGCATATTATATATAAAGCACTTACTAAAAATAAAAAAAAAAAAATTATTTCATAAATAAAGTTGAATGAACATCCTTCCAAAAATTAATGAAGAAACGAATGTTCTAAAATTCATCTAATATGTAGTAATTGTTCTATTATTAATGGTGATTATAAAACACATCAATATTATACCACGAGCTATCTGCCATTGACAGTAGATAATTCAAGAGACCAGTTAAATAAACATACTGTATTATCAGCTGTATTATACGTTCCTAGAAACTACGAACGTTCCAAAGTAAACAAAACTAAAAAAATCGTGTTAATGAAGAGAGTTGGTTAAAGGTAAAGAATGGACTGGGATTGAGGTACAACAAAGCGAAATAAATCCCTCGACGGTGCTTCCGAAGTGCCTGATATCGAAAGTCGTACTGAGACTGGGTTGTGCAATGTTTAGACTATCCTTCGTGCACAGCTTCGGGCCTCTGATAGGTTAACGAGAAAAGTTTATTTGCGTATTTATTGTCCCAAGACGGCTATCTCAAAATGCTCGTACGAACCAACCGACTACACCAAGACAAAGACTTATCACAATATATATTTCGCGTAACACCGCACGGGAGTGGACTTTTTTGTTAAATAGTTTAAATTACATGATGAAATTAACCACGCTTTGTCAAACAGTCGCGACCTCTTAATGGAATGCTTTTTAAATGCTGAACTTTTAAAAAATGTTACAATGAATGTTCATAATAATTTTAAATTATATTAAGTAATTATATATAATTATATCACATTTAAGAGTAATATTATCATTATGCGTAATTATTATTTAATATTGCCGAAACCCGTTATATTTAACGCACACATTTATTTTGCCGTATTTTAACGCAATTTAAAATATAAATAACAAAGCTTCATTTAAATTACGTGCACAATTTTTCCATATTTCATAAATTTCAACGTCATACTTTATTTAATTGATCACATAAATATATATTAAGCACGGTATGTATATGCAAATATAAAATATGTAATCCTTATCAAATAATATGATTGCAAATGTAAAATTAAAATATACTGCAAATTATTTATAAATGTATTTATTTTCTTGTGTTGTTATAAATACACAAATACACATTGGCAATGAAAGTAAAAATTTGATTATTTGAACTAATCTCGAAATCACAATTATATAGTAATAATGAACGATTGATGCTAATGAAATATTAAATACTAAATATCAGTTATATACATTACATAAATTGCTTTGAACTTTACAATTGTGTAATATATTATTAGTTGTATTAACATTAAACTAATAATTCTCTACCGATGCATAAAGTGTTTACGTACATGAACTGCAACTATAATATTATATTCTCCGTTAAACTATAAAACATTAAATAATTGTTTTTAATTAATTTTATTTTTTCAACTGCAATAACATTTAGTAAAGAGGGGCATTTGTTGCGAAAATTATGTTAGTTATTAATTTAGTCTGCGTTTAATTACAAATGGTAATATTCGTATATACATTATTTATATTAATTTCCGCGTTTACTATATGTTAGTTATTAAATATAAATAAGTTTTGTCATAATTTTATATACAGATATCATATACATTGTTAATAGTAGTTATAATAATTATCCCGCATAACCTATATATTTCAATATAATTTAATGTTTAATAGATAATAACAGTCATGGTTTAGAAATGTATTGTAATATTTTATTTTATATTAATTATATATGTATAACAGTTAATATTTTAATATAAATGGAAAAATAAAATTAAACATATATTTTCAATGGGTTATGTCAAGGCATTGAATACAAGTAAATACATAGGCTTTTGATCGTAATGTAACATTTATTCAAATCCAATTCTTGAATTTCAATCAAGTTTTTCTCAACAACTAAGATTTAAGTTTTTTAAACTGCGTACTAAGTTTATTTAATTTGCATTTAGATGATGTAAAAACATTCTAATTTACTTTGTACAATTATTTTGCATTGTGCTTCTCATATATAATGAATTCAAATAATTATTACTAAGTAAATTTGTTGCATTTATAAACAATTGTAATGAAATTAATCAATTTTTAATGCCTTTATATTTTATAAATGTAAATTTTTATATAAATATAGAATAATCTTGAATAATAAAATTCTACTATATTTTACATATTTTGTATCAATATATATATATTGTAATCTCATTGTTGTCATTCTTTTAAAACCACATTATACTGATTATTTATTTAAACAAAATAAAATATCATTAATAATTACTTACGAAGTCTACTACAGCATAACAAATGTATATATTCATGTATTAAAAAATATGTTCAACGCTTATTGCAATTTATTTGAAAACTTATTAAAAATGCATAATATATATAATTTAAAATTATGATTGCTTTATGTAATTCGTTTCTGTGAATATTATTAATGTTATAATACGTATGTGTATAAATAATGATTGGTATAATTTTACTTATCACGATACACATTTAAATTTCATTTTAATAAATTTATTACAATGAAAAATACGAATTATTTAAATGATATACTTAAAAAAGTATTATTCTAAGAATGCATTAGGTAGTATCGCGAAACGTGCAATGAAAATACTTGAGATCAGACGAAGACAACATTCAATTACATTGTGCTATCCATAGTAGGGCCGATAGATATCGTTATTTCTCATCTTCTATGTCTACTTTCGCTGCACGCAATGGCACTTTGTGAAGTTCGCAAAAATTGCATGTAGAAAGACACGGCATATCTTTGAATACAATAAGCGAATAACGCAAATGTGTTATGGAATAGCCTAGTATTCGACTACACTCGAGTCTTTATCAAGTATCCTTACAGATGTTTCTGTAAAAGTCTTTACACTTAAATATCCGATATGCAGGATACATTCTTCTGTCCCAAAGGATCGAGGTTGTAACATAGAACGAGCTAGTATGTTTGTATCATTGATGTCAGTGAAAAGGGTTAAAAGCTTGCCATTGTCTGCCTCTCTATTCCTCCTTATTCAATTATGTTTTGTCTCTATCTATTACCATCTGGAAACGTAAAGTTGCAAATAATATAAGAAAAGAAGAATGAGATATTTCTGCGTACTATTTACGTATTATGCAACATAATTCAGTTATTATATTGGCTCTTACTCATATTAAAAATAGTAATAATGATATGAGATGCCGCTCAAGATAATTTCGATAAAAATCTACTTATTGGACAGGCTGTTCCACTGTAAAGAATGTTGCTGGCACATCGCATTGTCTATCTGATTATCTTCTGCTTTCCGCAGAACAGCAGGATGTACGGTAAAGACGGCATCTTTTTTCGCATCGATTTGGCAATCATGTATACATTTGTCACAAATTGCAGACAATTTGTGTAAGTCGCAAATAGTTATATTAGTTATGACAATTTCGCTTAATTTAATTTACAACTGTTTTATGTTACTGTACATAAACTTTTTTAAAACGAGCAATAAATTCATTTTACTTTACGTTAAATAAGATTATTTGCTGTTGTTTATAAACGGCGCCGAATTTAGAAAAAAATGTTCCTAATATATATTCTCTTTTGGTGTTTTAGTATATAAGATTTTGACTTTTAGTATATTATTATGCACGAAATAGCCTTGCTGTACAACGTGTTTGTAATATCGACTATAAAAATATTTATCTATGAGCTTCTTGGAAAGTTTTGTAGGAATATTTTCTGCGCTGAAAATGTAAGTTGAAAGAACAAAATTTTGGCTGTATGTCAACTATATACAAAATTTATGAATTTCATCTCAAAATTAAAATATCAATAAATATAATGCAAAAATAAAATTATGAACTTATAATTAAATATTATTATTAAATTTAGTTTAAACAATTATTTGAAAAAAAGGATAAATAATAGTTCAAATATACTGTATATAGAATTTAGTCAAATTACATGACTTTATTTAAAATCATAAGACAATAGAACTTAACCATCGGTTTAATTGTTACTGCGCCATCTACCTTTAATGTCCATAATAGTAGAATCAGATAATCAGCTATCAAATTACTTAGTTATTTTATTATAAAGTAATAGGATGAAAATAACAAATTCTGAGGTTTCATTATAAAATTAACGATTTTATGATAGTTTAAAATGTTTACTCTTTCTCTCTTCACATGTCACCATTCCAGTGAAAATGTATAATACATTTTTAAAATAAATAATAAATAAAAAATATTTAAACAAATAAAATTGTATTTATTTATATTATATTAAACTACAATATTTCAAATAAGTAAGATGCCTTTAAAAATATTGTAGAAAGTTGATAATACACTGAGAGAAAATTACAGTAAAACTGGTTACTGCAAAATATATATAGTTCTTGTTAATATATTCATCTATTATCACAATTATATAATATGGTTAATATGGAATTAACAGATATTTACAGCTGATGCAACTGAAAATTCATTTTTATAAACCAATTGAAATCTGCTGTGCCAATTTCGGTCGTTTTAACCATACAAATATATATTCAATATTCATTAGTACAAAAGAATGCATGAATCCTTTTTATAATAAAATTGGCAGTAAGTATAACCTCTATTATAATGTAATATGTATTTATGTACAGTTATTGAAAATTCAAAAATATAATTCTCCCAACTCAATGTTTTTCGTATTAAAAATTGTTATTGAAGTAGTTAACAACAAATTATTCTGTTAAAATTATTTTTTATACACTTTATCGATTTTTTAAAAATAAAAGAATCTATAGCTTTGAAGATTGTAAAAATCGGCAGTATAAATATATTTTAATTTCAGATACTTTTATAGAAAAGCTAGTAAAAATGTCTTATTATAAGTTACTATTTATGTCTTTTCCATGAAAATGTCTAGATTTAAGACACTTGTTTTAGTAGTGAAGTTACTCCGTATAAGAAGTTTCATAAATTTCATTTTCAAAATGTAAAAAGAAATTAAGTATTTGATAAAATGTATACCCCAATATAGTATATTATTTATAAATATATATGAAGATTGTAAAATGTAAAAGCAAACAAAATTTATCTTTTTCCAAACTTATATTCGTGAAAAAGTATTAATGTGAAAATGTCTTATATAAAAGTAGATTTTTATTGAGATGTTTAAATTCCTCCATTTTGTTATACATTTTACATTTCATGATTACAATTTTGAATTAATAAGCGTTTAATCAACTAATTTTCCAATTTTATTTTCATAACATTTCTACACGTTTATCATTTATCGGCAATGAATTTGGTTACACTTTTTTAATTTATCTAATTTTATAAATTTTGTTTAGAAAGCTTGATGCGTCATTAATTAACTATTTATATAGCACATAAAAACTTCTAAAAAATATATTATAGAAAAATATCATATTTCATATGCCACACGTGCCTTTAAATAAACATTCAAAAGATTTTGAATTTTGATTCATGAAAGTTTTCTTTGCCTTATAACACTATTCAGTAGGTGTACTTCATTGGCGACTTTTTTGGTGAATGAAAAATGGGCTTTTTCGTTATCGGTGAAAAATTGCATCATGATTTTTGCTTCGACTTTTGAACATTCTCAACTCAATTCTTGAATTCGAGAGCGGCGATATCGATCACGTGCTGCCGACCCTGAATGCATTCACGTAAGGGCGGGAGAAAGATCTAAACGCGAAGCGTACGTAGGAGAAGCAGCCAAGGTCGTAACTACTCGGTTTACAAGCTCCTAGCACGTACCGCGATCGCCATTATGATGATTCATCAACGTCACTTTTTATACTGACATTCAAACCGCTACTGTCTACACGACCACATTCGTAAACGCATGCATACGCTCATATTCTGCATTAGGATGGCTAAATGTTCTACCAATTTTCGTCAAATTGAAAATTATTCCTCCAAATAGTGGTGCAATGATTTTATAAAATTATTTTTACGCTTCGTAAATATAATGACACAAAATAAACTTTATTTATTAAGTTCAATCTTCACTTTCTCCATTTTTGTCAAAGACTTTTTATTTAATTTTTCCAACGAAAACTATGGTCAAATGGTTAATAGAATAATGTCTAAGAGCTACATATATTATACTTCTGCTACGGGTCAACGAGTATAATTTAATTTCTTCGTTTTAATCTTGAAAAGAAATAATTTTGTATTACGGTAATCACATTCCTTCTACCTCATAACCTACAGCCGAAATGATTGCAGCTTTTATAAATTAAAACGAACGCGGGAACGCAGGCAGATTGATAAACGATCATTATAGATTTCTTAAAGTAAACTATAGATGTTACGTCCTCATTCAACAGTTCGAAGCAACTAAATCACGAAGCGTTGTTACAAATCACAAATCAAGTTTTTCCTCATTCTAAAGGTATAGAGAAACCTGATCTACACCAGATGTCTTTATAGTATGTTAAATAAAAAACAGTTTCTAAAGATATTTATTTATTCAAATTGTTCATATATTAGACAGATATATAAATTTACATACGAAACTTCTATAAACAAATTTCAATTATTTATGTTATTCTAATGCATTTTTACTGTCGAAATTTCAGAATATTAATGCAATTAAATTATAATTTAAACATTACATTCTACATAGTATATCATTTAAATTTAAAAATGCCTTCATCTCTCTCTTTCATGTACTAAAATATATTCTGTAAAGTACCCATCATCGATAATGCATATATAACGTATGTTACACATTTTCTCGTTGAGTGTAATCAAAGTTTAAATGGTATCATTATTACTTTTGAAAAGAACTCTTCTGATTAACGTTTAAATTATAATAATAGTTTAAATAAAGCAACTTTTAACGCTTTAAGTCGAGAAGAATGAAGTATGAACAACATTTTCTAAGTGAGTAGAATCACTTAAGTTGAATATCACATTTTACTTATTACAACACTTAGATGAAGTTTCAAAGTTTTAATAAATTTAACTTGAGTGCTTGTATAATTGTATAAAAAATATTACAAATTATTTAAAACGGATTTATATATATTAAGATAAATAACCTTCACATCACACAACACGTATAATTGTAATGATATATATATATATTTATAAAAAGTATGAATTAGCTCACAGAAATAGTAATAAATGTTTGCATTCCCATTACATTTCAGATTTGTGCTTCGTAATGTGTTATATCAAATAAAGTTTCATACACGAATGTGGGTATTAATTAAAAATAAAAATATTATCCTTTATAATAATTATGTACGTATACGTGAAATAATTTTTAATACAATTTAAAAAAAAAAATAATTTTAATAAAAATATACGATACACTGACTAATTATTACAAACCAAAAATTTAAATTTCTTTTTACATATGTTTCAGATAAAATCACAAATGAGCTACAGTAAAAAATATTTTCTGAAATAAATGTAACTATTGTTTGTATTATCATGCTTATAAAAAATAATTATATTTCAAATATAGTATATAAAAGTAAACACGTTATATTCGTTTAGTATTTTAATACATGGAATAATTTTGCAATGATTACATTGTCACGGACATAAGACCCCATGAGTAATGTTTATTATTAACAACTAACACAATAAGGTATTATATATTTTGCTTAGTAAGAATAGATTTCTATTATTGTATTCAAATTATTCGAATTTTAAAATTGATGGTGTTAACCAACAATAGTAATAAGAGAGCGAGTCACGAACGTCGGCAAATCGGATTCAAACAAACGAAGCTGTCATATTTAGTGGAATTTTTATCAAGCATCCTGGCTCCCATAAAAAGAGCGTCACTCACAGTCAGTCCGTAATCCCGCGAGCGCTGTAAATTAATTCCGAGGACACGGCAGGCACATCCCAGAGTCCACCGCGTTACTTTTGCACCAAAGTCCGTTTCCCAAACTGCGAAGCACGGATGAATTCCCATGCGTTTTTGTTTCTCTCGGCAGAAACTGCTAGAAACGAGTTATCTTTATATATATAGTCACACATAAACACGTTCAAACATATATAGACTCCTGCGAGTATATTTATACTGAAACAAGGGCAAAACGAGAGTTTGGACTGTGGTTGGTGAGCCAGAATCGATGGAGATAATGCCTATTACCTCTAATACTGAACCTCTCCCACGTTCCTTTACTTTCCAATCCAGTCGACTCCGACAGTTCCATTTTCAGTAACTCCGACTCGATTTGTATAACTGACGCTTTTTACGATCGTCTCGCCGTAGACGTCGCTACCGAAAATTCGATTTTTAACAAAATTTTTGTCTTGTGATTTGATAACCTCAATGCCTTGAAATGTGAATTCATTCAGCTTCTTAATTGTCATGATTACAGTTACACAATGAATTATATTAAAAATTATTAATTAATTTTAATTTACTTATAATTATTTCATCTTTAAATCAATATATTTATATTATTACAAATATCATTATATATAGTACATTAACATAGTATATTTTTCATTTATTATATTATATTAAGTGAAAAAGAAATGACAATAATAATGAAAAACCTTCTCATGAACATCGAATAAATAAAGTGTTTATGAACATAATTATATTTAACTCTTTTTGTAATTAATTTATAACTGTTTTCAATACATTAGAATTTTTTATAATTGATGTTCTCTGTTAAATAACATGTCAACATTAAATAAATAGCATTCAAAAGTCTGTGTTATTAATTATATACAAATAATGTGTATGTATTTAATTATAATCTGTAAATAATATAATTTGATTTCATGATTCCATTATTTCAAAGAGTTTATAATTATCTATATAAAGT
>JABFQC010004427.1:0-12687 GCA_022817085.1 Psilanteris sp. ZL-2020
ATGCATAATCTCAAGTTTGTATGTAAAGCTATTATCTGATTATATTTATTATTTACAATATCAAAAATTATAACTATTTATGCTACTGCTTTAGTTACATTATGTTTTTATCATAAATTTGAAATAATTCAATATGATATATTTTTCATATATATAAAGTATAATTTAAAGTTATCGATAATCGATATACTTATAATATTCTAAACGAAATCGAATACAATTTACGAATATCGGAGAACTTTTCAAATTTGTTAAATTTTGTTTCACAATAATCGCAGTTTTATCAAATACAAACCGATTTTAATTATCAACATTTATTAGAGTTTTAATGAATTTGCAATAATTGGATGAAATATTTTGAAAGAAGAAAAGCTTTATAGTCTAGTTGATGAAATGTTAACATTTATATTGAATAGTTATACTTGCCTTTTTATTTATTTTTATGTATCACTTGTATGCGATCTGGAAATATCAGATTGTAATGAAATAAAAATTAGTGCAATTTTTTATAGAATGTTCTAACTCGAATTCATATTTCAATCCGATATGAATATTATAAAATTTGCATCCTACAATTAAACATCTGTAATCTATTATCGGGTATTTCTAAATTATTATATCAAATTTTATATTTAAAATAATATGATCAAAAATTTTCTTCTCTCGTTTTTATCAACGCTACGTATGTAGTTTTAATTAAGTAATTACCTATGTAGGAATCCACGATCATTATGCTGAAGACCGTTGTCAGTCAAATACGATCCCTATTACATTTTAAAGAACATAGTTTATCTCTGTAACGATAAAGATATAAATAAAGTATATTTGGCTTTATTTTATTATTGAAAATATTTTTATCTATATATCAAAATTTCATATATTACATTTGATACAGTTTTATGATGTACCTAATAAATATTTATTGAAAATTGTATATATCAAGTATGTTAGGTTGTCTATTTTATAATTGATAATTTTGGGTATTTTATTAACAAAGAATGTATTAATTAAAAATGGCACAGCTGCGTTATAGATAAACTTGCTTTATCCGCTCGATTTACTGAATATGAAATTGAATTCTCTATATAAAAATATTATGTTATTAGCTTAAACCTGTGCCACAGTTTTGGCCTGACCAAGCCATGATTTGGCAGACAGAAATTGTACGGTTTTTATTGTATTAACAAATTTATTTACAATAATCTAATTAATTATTAGAAGAATTTGATTTTGAGATACAATTATGGTGTAGTATATGTATTATTCATATATATATATTCTGATTACAATAAGTAAATCAGTTTATTAGTAAAATATACTAAATTTGGAATAGTTACATTATGATTAATTTGTTTAAACAATGTTCGTGAATCAATATATACATTTGACAGTTAAAATTCATGAATTAAATGATAGACTTAATGGAAGAAAGTGTAAAAAATTTCAGATGAAACTTGCACAGCACTAATAATGAAATAATAATAATGCTTAAATTGATACCATCTTAAGAATAATTTGTATGTAATTACCAGGATCTTTATATAATGGATTAAAATTTATAAGTTCTTCATTATCATAAATGCCATTTCACATTTTAAAATCGACGCTCAATGAAGTAAATATATTGTATATTTAATAACGTGGTATTTGAAAATAATCATAATCCTTAAAAATACTTTGTCGACGGGAGTTAAGTAAAATTTATGACATATCCCGATAAATTATTTGATATATTTATAACATTACCTTCCCTTTTAACCAATTAACGTAGAATTATTGATGTAATATTCCATATTGACGTGTTATCTTTTTAATAGTAGCTCCTCACATTGCTTAATAAAATCCTGTTTTTTGTATTTCAATTTTTTTAATTGCCATTATATGTTAATTAATAAATCCAGTATTGCGCAATACGAAGTATAATAATTTTTTATGTTAACATTACCGAATCGTGAAAAAGGTTAATAAACAAATATAAATAATTCTCCACGCAATAAAAGAAATACGTTTGTTACCAAAACTTCGGTGGAAAAGAATTCTACATTATCTCTTAATTTTAACGAATTTTGTAGTCCTTTCTTTTTCTTTCCTCTTAACTCCTTGCTTCTTTCCTTTTTTTTTTTTTTTGAATCTCAGACTGATTCTGCAAACAAATATCGCGATTAACGTCAACGTTTAAAGATTAGTAACACCATCTGTGACGCCTTCCAAGTAATGCACGCACCAATTCCCAAATCAGCGTCGACCATCTAAAATTTCTCTTTAAAATCTCTTCCACGGTGACATTCCTCAGCTCCTAATTTGAATGCTTGCTTATCACAACCGAAAACCGGTGATTTATCACCTCACGATAAGGGCCGGAAAAAGCGGAAAATTGTCGCGATAAAAGGGTCGAGCGCTTAAAAGCGCACGACTCGTATCTGGCGCGATCGCAATCGCGGGCTGTCTCCGAAGGTATTTAAAGTGGACTTGAAAATGGCTCGTGTATTTCCGGCGCTCGAAATACTCGTAATTCGTTGCGCTCGAATGGGTTGCCGAAGTTTAAGCCCCGAGAACGCGAACAGTCTTACCTGAGTAGTCCTTGGCGACGCAAATCAAGGACAACATTCTAATGAGATAACGCACAGCGCGGTGATCATACCTATGGAGTGAGGTTAATGCTCACACATACAAGCAATGCCATAGTTGCGTATGTGACAGTGCATTAGTGGTTCGAGCGCGATCGTAACCACTATCGGAATTGCTGCTGCAACCGACATTCCAAGGATGCTATATAGATGCTCCACTGCCGGGTGACCCATTGTCGTGCACACACTCCAACCAATCTGCTCGCTGTTATTAATTATATCGGACCAATAGTAATATTATTATATACATTGATATGCACTTAATGATATGACACGGGTTTACGGTTATGACCTGGATCCTCTTGCGATATTGAATTAAATGTTTAGTACCGGCTGATGAGAGAGCGGATTCAATGGGCCAGAGATATGCACCGTGTAAGGTGTTTAGACTGCAAATTTTGGCGTCTCATTGGTAATTGAGGTTAAGACGTTTGATTCCGATGATTGACCGAAATCCATTCAAAATTATTCTTCCGTTAATTACTCACTTGCGATAATCATTCAGTGGTACACCATAGCGGGTATAATATATATACATATATATATATAGAAACACGTAGAAAAAGTTACATTATGAAATAACATACTTATAGCTATCATGATTAGTATTATGGAAAATACTATACTTTATCGAAATTTGTCTTATAAAATATAGCTAATTTGTCTAGAAGATATTGTTTTGTATAATAATTTTAGAAATATTTGGTCCAAATCTCTCAAATATAATGTACAGTCATTTATAATATAACATTTTTCTCCGTATATATATATTAAAAATACTTTTTATAGATATATATGTAAAAGTTTAAATGTGAGATTTACAAAGTTATTACTATGGGCTTATTTATTCTCATCTTCTATGTTTGTAAATAATTATTTTCATTTTCTTCTCCGATACAGTTGGTTTTCATTTGAATTGTTTAATAGTATAAATAATGTTGTTTTAAGAGTTAAATTGATTGTTTTAAATGAAATGATTCAATTACTTATAAAAATATACTGAACTTTCCTTGCTTATTTATTTAATCTAAATCTCAATTATACTTTAAACGTAATATAAATTCGCAAAACTATATTCGTAATTAAATTAAATTTTTTTAATATTTTAATTAAATACAATTATGCACAAAGCAGTGATTTTGCGCATAATAGAAATATACATATATATTTAAAAGGGATGTATAATTATAATTTATTTATTACAATTTTTGTAATAAAATAATAATTTGTAATTGCATAAACTTTTAATTCAAATGTTTTTAATTTTTACTAAGCGTGTTTGCGATAAGTTGATGAAAATTCCATTTTTTCTAGGTAATAAAATTATTTTAATATATACAAGATTTAATATATGAAAACTATAACCAAAATGAGCAGTTCAAATTTGCCACGTGCATTACATTCGGATCAATTTAAATCTGTCAATTCGCATGTTTGTGTTGAATGAATTTGTGACCTTCACGAAATTTAGCATAAAATCATAAATTATTTTATTTGTTTCCAATAAATTTATTAAAGCACGTTTTCCGAAAAGATATCTACTAAAACCAATATTTATAAAAATCATTATTTACCGAATCATGATGCTCACTCGAGAAACGAAAATTTTCATTTCGAATTATTTATAACATTAAAATGCATGAAGAATAATCGTATTTCAAACAGCAATTTTGAGCTGATCCGCTAAAATATATTCTATAATGCTATTAGCAATGAATTATGCAACAATTTTTCGTTCAGCGAGATTAATGCATAGACAATGAAAAGATTAAATGACATAATAATGATTGAGTTTATAGTGATAGGATGGGAGGACAGATTAAACGTAAAGATTGACTAAATACATATTTCTTGTTGCTGAAGGTTATTAACAAAACCTGTTTGAATTAAACTGGAACCTATCGTAATCTTTGCTAAACGCGAATCAAATCGTACTATACAAATTTAAGTCGAGAAATCATGGGGAATTCATTGCATCTCAGTAAACGTCCTATTAATAAATTTATTAATCGGTCTTACGGAACTTAAAATAACAAAATTTCTTTTAAATTTTCTTTTCTAAAGAAAAAAATAAAAAAATACTGATTTTGTTTTGTTTTAATTATAACCACGAATTAAATTTTTTGTTTTTTAATGTCAACACCAAATTTATATTATTTATTTATTTACTCATCATCATTTTTTTTCACAATGGAAAAATTATATGTTTATTCTCTATCGGAGATTTCAATCAGGGTTCAATTGTGACTAAGTTTAATATAGAGATGTCTAATCAGGGTCAGTTTTGTCTGAACTCAAATTTCACTTAAACCCTTGTTAGTTCATCATTTTAACATTGACAGAAGATGTGGATGATAAAATCCCTGTTATGTTGAGATAACATTGAATTACCAAACTTTGGAAAATAATTATAATATTGAAAAAGTTAATTAATCAACTGGAAAGGAAAATATTTGGAAAAGATTCTAAATATGATGTCCTGTTTACTTGTATGTTTACCCAATATCAACAGAAATATGAGTTTATTAGAAAATATTTATGAAAACATAGTATACAGTTTAATTTATATATAATAACAACAATAACAACAATAACAATCATAATAATAAAATTTTCATAATATTTATATTAAATATTTATTTATATATATATATATGTGTGTAATATTATTTTATCAGTAATAAACTAACAAATCATTATTCAATATGATGCTAATATATTCTCAGTACTATGATTTTCGAAATGAATTCTTCTGCTGTGTAGACGGATGTATTGTAAATACAGCGCAATATATGCGGATATATGGTAATATTTCAATATATATTCTTATATAGATTCATGCTAATTACATTAACGTATTATAGTTGTTTTGTAAAAGTAACTTCATGAGAAAAATATAATTAAAAGTAAACATATTTGTTTAGACGACTTTGACATTTTAATACGATTTAACGTGTAAAAATAACAAGATGTTCGTTGTTAAAGTAACAATTTGTAGGATGGGGGTGTTAACTAATCAAACCCAGTCACTGTTCAGAAAGTTGCAATTGCTTTGGAAACTTTTGAATCTATTTATCTAGATTTATTGAAATACATTTAAAAGTAATTCCAATATCGAAGAATTCTTTTAGCTTTCAACAAGTGATTGGACAAGTTAAGATTCTTATGATGTTTAGGAATAGTTTCAACCACTTCTCGATTCTATAATAGAAAGAAAATAGGATACAATGTTTTGCTATCGCAGTGATCACTTACACAGAGTGTACATTATATTATTCTATCGCGGTGAGTAATTTTTTGAATTTCTATTTAACTTTACTTTTATTAATCGAAGATAGTTGGATTGCAGAAAAATTGATTCTTATAAACGTCTATCGAAATATCAATTATTTGAACAAGTCTACCGCGTATTTAAAATTGAAATTACTTACTATATATATATATATTTAAATGTAAATTTATTGTTATACCGATTTAAAATATATGTACTTAAAATGAATAATAATTATGTCGACGTGTACCTTTAACAGAAGTTTACAACCGGATAATCATCCGAATACTAACCATAACCATTGATTGCCTTTCTTTCAGCCGACATCAATTGTTCACGGCAATAACATTCAATATTATATGTATATATATTCTATGTAACTTAATTTTATTTACGGTCAACATTTTTCATAATAAAAATATTATTCAAAATATTAGCAAAACACATAATTATAATTAAATGTTAAAATATATATGCATTAGAGAATATGTGAATTCAATTATTTGAGATTCATTTTACGCTATTTCACAAAATAAAAGTGTATTTTAAGTTTATAAATTTTCATTTGCACAATGACTACAACTTTCAACCAACTGTGTCCTAAGTATGTGTATATATATACTACGTTGTCTGGCCAGCGTTAGTTAAAAGCTTGCCATAATACGTCCACTGAACGTTGATGTCAACATTACAAATTTTTTATGAACATTTTATTTGCCTTGTTTGTATTGTTTGAATTTAATCTTATTAAATATAAAGCAAGCATCTAATGTATCGCAACCCATGACGTGGAACACAACAATTATCCATGCTTTTTTATAATGGTATACATAAAACAGAAATCGAACGAAATGTAATGTTATCGAAACGATCTATATAATCATATCGAATCGTCGAAAAATTTTTCGGCATTGATTCGAATGGTTCCGAAATTAATTCAGAGTGATACGTATAACATTGCTTATTTATTTCGATATATAGTGATTGCAATAATTGTGGCTACAATAATCGAACTAGTTAAATCTGATTGACGATTACAATACTGCGATATTTAGCTCATGCGCAGTGTGCATATATTACGTGATTACATTCCAGCTCTGGGAATGATTTGTATTTGCTGAAATGTAATACACGTTCCAATTCAATAATCATGTTATTATCAAAATGATGAATTTGGTAACACGTTCTTGCTAACATTGTGTTACTCAATATAAACGTACGTATGTATTTCTGCGCCGCGCGGTGAATTATGGCTGAACGTCGGAATATATCTATCTGGCGCGAGATTCCGGCTAAGAAAAACTTGAACCAACAGTTGATTGTTGGGCATTACAGCGAGGAGGATTTCCGGACGCGCGCCAACTATAGATCAACTCCCGACCTAAGTAATTGTTAATTCAGTGAGCTGAAACATCTTAAATTAAGTAATTAGAATTTGTGTAGCGAAGAAAATGTTTGCTGAATTACATAATGTACTTTTTAGATGTGGGTGGAAATACGGAGTTCGCGATGAATTATCCAGTTTGTGAGAGATATCCGGCGATTTATAAACACGATTGAAAGGATATTTTGACTCAAATTTTGAACAGTAATTAACGCGTCATAGGTTTGTTTGCGTCATCTCGTTTTTGAGATTAGGTTGCGTTGAAACAAAAATTGATGCGATGTGTTTTGACATTTTTATATACAGTACACTATATACGGTTTAAATGCAAAATATGCCAACGTTTGATGTTAAACCGTTTGTAAAAGTATTCTTCCAAATACAACGTATATTATAATGTTATAGCGCTCTACGAACAATGCTTTATACACATGAAATATATATACTTCATTGTAATATATATTATTATTACGTGTAGGAATTTATTCACCATCAACAGAGTTCGATGAGCATTTGATGTTGCATTTGCTTATTTCTCCATGTAATATCCAAAATATTTCCATGGGTATTATTGTAATCCTATAATGGAAGTAAAGTGTATAAAAATTGAACGATTTTAATTTTACGTAGTTTGCATGTACTCCCGCGCCCTGAAAGAAATTACATACAATCCGGTTACAGTAACCGGATTCTGGTCAGTGTTACTGGATTCCCCTTACCGTCACTTGAGTTCCATTTACTGTTACCGGATTTCATTTATGGTTATGGACTATATTTTTTATCGTGTAGAAGTATAATAATAATATCCGGATAACAATCTATAATAGTATTAGTAGAAGAGCAACAGCTAATTACATGTAATACTGTATTTTGCGATGGCGCTTCCAAAATTATAAACAACACAATCTCCTGTGATATATACATGTATATATATATATATATATATATATATATATATATATATATAACTACGGTATACACTAATGAGAGTAATTGTGGACGCGATTATCGTTAGATGAAAAATGTTCAATATCAATAGATATATATAAGAGAAATTTCATTAAGTCTTCACTGA
Organism: Psilanteris sp. ZL-2020; assembly: GCA_022817085.1. Lineage (NCBI taxonomy): Eukaryota > Metazoa > Arthropoda > Insecta > Hymenoptera > Scelionidae > Psilanteris > Psilanteris sp. ZL-2020. The sequence continues at coordinate 8,358 of JABFQC010004427.1, forward strand.
GAAAAATATATAATAAAAGTTACTATTTATGTAATAACTTGGGGACAAGTGTGCAAATATAGTAATTTATATAACAGAAATAATGTAAATCAATATGTTACTATTTTCGACTATTTTATATGATAAAATTCACTATATTTGCACACTTGTCCCCAAGTTATTATATAAATAGTAACTTTTGTTATATTTTATTTCTCAGTGTATTCTAAACTTATGTATCTATAATTACAAAATTACATCAATATTTATATATTATAATATACGAAGGGTGGAATGCACCCTTGAATAAGTTTTTTTGGATATCAAAATTTCATTTGATGAATTTATTATGATGATTAAAATTTAATAATTTATATAATCATATGTAATATGGAATTTTATCAAATGAAATTCTATATTATGTTTTCCCCGTGATATGCATTTAGAAAGAAACAAATAAGGATCGCAACAATTTTATAAAAATTGTAAATTGTATTTCAAATATTATATAAACTTATATATTGTAATAATACAATTACAAAAATATAACTAAATGACAATTGGAATATGAAATACTGTTTTTATCATTACTGGAGTACACGATTTATAGAATAAGCCATCGTGTTCAATAAAACACATATTTGAGAATACTATTTGTAAATTTATTGTTTACATACATTTTTGCACGCGTGCATTAAATGCTGACTGACAACAAATTTATCCATATCTATTAAATTAAGTATGAAAAAAAATGCATAATAGCAATTAAATCAAGCGCAAAACTCATTGGTAGTAATAATTTGCAAACAAAACGAAATTTGTTACCAAACAATAGCAAAGCCAAGCCTCAGTATAAGAACTAGAATTATGTTTGGGATTAGTAAATTTTCTGCACGTGTTAATACGGTATTCCTTTGAAATGATTGTATATTCGGATTAGGATTATTGATCGGCTTCAGACATACGATTAGTGCGCTCTTCCGAAACCCGGAAATTGCCGAGTCCATTATACCGCAGGGCACTTTACCGTGTTGTCAGTTTAACTAGCCGCGTTCACAATTTTATTGAGCCAACTCGTGTAATATTACCCTCCGCGCGCGCGTGTTACGTGCGTATATATGCACGCGCGCGCGTGTATGCGTGGCGAAGAGAGAAACATAGAGCGCGGGAAGGAGACGGGGAGACATGGCGAAAAAAACGCTGCGAAATTCTCTCGTTGTAGTGAAACATCGAACTGCGAGTGAGGACACAAAATAATTATATAAAAAGAAAATGGATTTACCGAAATACTAACCGGTTCCCTGTACCGCGAGTCAAAAGCAAATAGCAATACAAAACATAATTCGCTTTTTAGTGGTAAACAGTAATTGCGTAAAACACTAAGCTTTTTATTATACATGTTTGTTATTGTAAATGCTGGGTATCGAATGAGACGACTGTATAGTTTGTATATACGTTTCACACACACTCCACATAAGCACGGACATATATGTGTATAAATTTATAAGTAACGCGCGAAGAGTATTTGCGGGAACAAAAGTGGTGTCTGCTAAAGTTATTAATGCGTTATTAAATTGTTAAAATCCGGAGGATTAAATAATTTTTAAACAAAATTATTCAATTCCTTGTAGTTATATTGCATTTTTTTCGGAATATGAAAAAAATTGCTTTCGCTTTCTCAAATATATATATATATATATATATATATACATACGATCTTCAATTAATTGTTGGTAAGATGCGTTAATAATGGCATAAAATGCAAAATGCAACTTTAAAGCCAAAATGATAATTGATGAGTTTTTAATGTAACTTTTAAAACTGTCAATCTTTGTTGAATGTGGTATTTCGACAATTAGCGAGTTAAAAATTAAATATTTTCGTGGAAACTTGGAAATGAAATTCGCACGGAACAAAAAAGAAACAAAAAAAACTGTTGATTAAACGTAGCTGTCTGCTCGTATCAACGAATAAATATAAAAAAGGAAAAAATGCGATCGAGTGATTTTAATATTTTTACCGACGCGTAATTTCATTACCCGCAAGTTTTTCCCCAGTCAGCCTTTCGTGAATCTGTGCCATCAGACTCATCGCGGTTGATTTAAACGAAACCATGCAATTATAATTGTATTATCGAATTGGTTACAAATTGTCGGATATCTGCGACAATGTAGCTACAATTGTTCTTCGTTGTACGTCGGCATACATATATATATATATTTGTATAAAACTTAAACATAGACGATACCGTTATCGCAATTATATTAAATTTGTTTAAATCCACGAATTTTATTAAAATTAATTGATGTCAAATTAGTTAAATTATGATAAGTACGAGTACTCGTCATTGTGCACTTATCTGTGTTATTACATTGTTTATAATCTTTTACATTTATCCTTGGTCACGTTTACCCAGTTGATGAATTAAAAATTTATATTTTTAATTTTACAGAGTAACATGCTTCTCATAAATGTATCAAATTTCATTAAAATTCAAATTAGCATAACTTCTGAAACTGTCGTCGTAATTGTTTAAGCATTTCTGTCTATATACGTATTTGAATATATTATCTCGTTATTTAATTCCTAACGAATTAAAATTATTAAACAGTCGCATTATCATATTTATTCGCGCATATTATATGAAAACCACCTGCTTGATTACACACGTATTTGTGAATTTGCAAAGTGCAAATAGTCTTACGAAATATTTCATTTTGACGATTTCCAAATTTTCAATCGATCAACGCCCGTCAGTGCCCTTTCCCATTATCGCGAACAATTTTCTATCCAAATTTACGTTGCATGATATCAAAATAATAATTAACGATTAATTAAATATTTACCCGCGCAAAAAATAACAAGTAAAAATGTCGCGTCGAATATAATCCGTGCAAATGTGTGTTTATTTACTTAATTATGTAAATTTAATAAATGCACGAAGTAAATATGTTGTGTTGAGTAATAACTAATAATTAACTGATATTATTTACAGTTCAAAACGTTGAATTAATATTTGCTTGAAAAGTACAAATCGCTGATGAAACTGGATAAGCTCCGCTTACGGAGCGAATAACATCATTATTTCTGCGAGTTTCCCCTAGTTTTCAGCTGATGTCCTTGACACACACATAAGGAAACGTATTAGCCCGACGCCAACCGCTGAAAAAAAATTACACCCCTAGGTGTAAATATTTGAACTATATACCTACAAAACTGCGTATAGTTAAAAAACAACTTTCGCGTAGTATTTACGAGCGGTTATTTCATTTATGACAGTAACCGTGCCCGAGTGCGATAAACTTTTCACTATTTATGTATTACTTAGTGACGAACTTTACGCATGCATTACGCAAACCATCGACGGTAAAACTTTATTCCTGTAACGCGTCGTGTACATCTAAAATAGTGTGCTTTTTAAATACTTCTTTCGAATAAATTACATGTTTTATACATTTGCATTTAATTGAATTTCACCTACAGCTCTTGTGTTATTTTTTATGTCCTCTCTTTTTCGTTCGCCGTTCCTCCATCGCGCGATTCTGATTACATTATTCACTTTAATGAGGAAAGCGCCGTCGCGCGATTAGGAATAAATTTTTCTCCCCGAGGTAATTATAGGATTGTTTTAAATAATTGACTAATAAATAGATAATTACAAGACCCCGGACACCTTCGGCTTTCTCGCCTTACGCTTTCCGCGTCGTTTCGATTTCTATCTCGATGCAGGTAAAAACACTTTGGTCTTCCTTTTTCGACAAACATCATGCGTGTTCTATATCTATATACGAATCGGAGATCGTACACGTCTAACAAGATCGATCTCACGAGATAATTTTAATCCCCGGCGACTGAAATTAAAATGATTCGGCAGCTATCGACAAATCATTTCGCAAATCTAATTAACGGAAAGTCATGGGATCAGGAGGGTTATTCAACTTGCAAAAATGAGCGCCCCTCGGCCGATTTCGCGCGCATGTAACGAAACGAAAACGAAAAAACAGGCTCACAAAAATTTCTACATATCACGAAGCTCTAATTAGGAGGATATAATTTAATCTCCGTTTTCCATTCAAAGATTCGAATCGAGTCTCGATGTTTTATTGCAAAAATGAAAAAAAAAAAAAAAAAAAACAAAAAAAATACTATTATAATATATATAATTAATAATAATTTAATAAATATAAAAAAAAACAAAATATATTTTTATTATTTTTTTTATATTATTATTTGTAATTTTTATTATCACTTTTCTATTTTTTCTTTATTATTTTCTTTTATAATTTCTACGAGGCTCTCCTACACTTTCGGTATTGCTCTGCAATATATGATTTTTACAATACGTTATTAT
>JABFQC010004428.1:0-12687 GCA_022817085.1 Psilanteris sp. ZL-2020
GTGCAAATGGGGATGCGCCCTATTTTGACCCTAAGTTACGAGTGTGTAAAATTGTTTTGGAGGAGCAAATATGGCGGAACACATCGGGTGGCCTTCGGCCACCGTTACAAACCTAAAACGCGAGGTTCTAGGGAGCCCCAGTACTGTAGTTTATGGGTCTGTCCTCAAATGCAACATCAAACAATCTGTGCATTTGAGGACTATCTCCAAATGCGACTACGGGCTTCAATTTAACATTACGTAAATAGAAAACAATATGGCTTCCTGTCCTCAATTGCTACATTAGATATATGTATACAGATATTAATTTCAATTTTTGTATAATATTTTATGTGTTACAAACTGTCGCATAAAAACATTTATATAAATACATAATATATAATATTTATATAATATATAAGTATAATATTTGATAATTAAAATTGGTATTGATTTTTTTATATTATCAAACGTTTGGATTAAATTATATAATAATTTATGTATATTTACAGAGGAAAATAATAATTTGTGTGTCAGGAGTGCTAAACAGGCAATTGAGCAAGGTCGAAATGTGTCTTAACCATTGACACTTACCTTGAAGCTTAAGGTACGTATACATGCTATATTGTATCCAATAAGGCTGATAATAGTCGTTCTTCTTGGTAGCGTGAAACATTCAAGTTAGGTAGCGATAAAACCTTGTTCAATGAAAATGAAGGATCCTTTAAAGATGAAGATTCTTCTAACATGGAATATAATAATGATATTTAACTATAAGTTATTTGATTTTTAAATTACAAAAATTGATTCACTGATAAATAAAAATTGATAAATTGAATAATTTAAAATATATATTTGAAAAAATTATAATACAATTAGGACTAATAAATTTAAAAAAAAAGTCAAATTCAATGAGATGTTCAATACATAAAGTGATTTTGAGTATGGCGGATAATTACTGATATAATTTAGAAAACTATAAAGACTATTATCTAAGTAATCCTGAAGCTCTCGTTTTCTTTCAGGATCCGATGATATCTGAACATATAATGGAAAGTATCATATGAAAACTTTGTCATTCACTATTACTAAGGAAAATTTTAAATGTTTTTTACTACCAAATAATCCTCAATTTTTTATTTTCATTATATTTATATATATAATAACTTATTTATTAATTTATACCATTTATTTTATTTCTTTTTAGGAAGTTTTTAATTTCCACATTAATGTCGGCCCATATCTATTGCTCCTGAATGAATGAAACCCGTCATTCTTCCATGTGTAATGGATTTATTCTTAATTCAGTTTTCTTTATTGTTAATTCACAATTTTAATTCTTATCTGTATTTAAACTTTTGCACTTTTAATCTTATTATAGTATCTTCCCATTTACTATCGTATATGACATCGTTTCATTCATTGTTATTATTAATTATATTTCCGGAGTTTTTTAATATTTTTATTAATTTTTATATTTATCTATAAGAGCAGTATCAAAAATAATAATAACCTTTTTGTAATAATAATTTTGAGAACAGTACTATAAATATAGTCATGTGACGACATAAAAAGAATTTTTAAAAAGTTTTTTTAACAAACCAATCTAAAGAAAATCTAGTTAAACAATGATGTCGTTCAACCCACCCTAAGGATTAGAATATTTTTTATTGTCCTGGAGAACTTGCCGTTAGTCATGCGTATAATTATTTTAATTACATTTCAGAAGTTATTATCTTTTAGTTATATTGTAATTTACAAACAAACTTACAAGTTTTTATTCCAGACATAGAAGTATAAAAGCAGACTAACATAAAAAGGGAGTTATTAAAACTTCTGATAAAGTTTGATATTATTAAAAATAAAATAATTGGATGATATTAATAACACAAAATTAATAATAATTAATACTGAATTATAATCGAGAAAACAGAATCTTTTAGTTAATAATTATTTAATTAAAACATTTTATAAAATATTTAAGTTTTAATCAAGTGTTTATGCAATTTATCGACACTTAATTTATAAGTTTTCTAAAGATAAGATTCATTTCATTATTTCATTTAAAGGTTTTAATCAGCCAAAAAAGTCTTTCCTTTATTAAATACTTAAAGTACTGAATAATTGGTCAATTACATTACTGAACTATGTATGTGTATTCTTTTATTGTTAATCTTGTCGCATATTAACATTTGTTCCATTCCTACTCCCTGTCTCATAGACAAAATGCATTATTTCAATTAACAGTGATTTAAACTTATAGAAAAAGAAAATAAAAGTGAACAATTCTTAACTTTGAACGAATAACATTTAATTTAGGTTTCGGTTGTGAGATAGGTGAAAAGTCTAAACGTCAGGAAGTCGAATGACAGTACAATCGTTAATTAGAATAAGAGTATTAAATGTACAATTTTATGTTGTGGCTGCAAAATTTGATTTTTGTGATTACGCGGAGTATTCTGTCAGGATTGTTCGGAATAAATTGGGCATAATCCCTACAGGGGAAGACTGACAGCTTTACTTTAATGTTATTAAATAATTATATTTAAAATAATAAAAAATTGTTATTATTAAGTTAATGTCCGATGTACACATTTTTATAAATAAACATAAATGCAAATTGATGCATTCAACGCATACATTTAGGTATTCTTGAAAAATTAAAATTTAAATTGAAAATAAAAAATAAAAAAATAATATTATATTTTCTTTATTCAAAACCAAAATGCTTTTATTAATTTTTTCATCACATTTTCATTGTAATAATTATTTAATTTAAATAATAATTTTAGAACCGTGGCAAAAGTCCGTCGTTTATTAAAGAGAAGTATAATTTGATGTAAAATAAAAGACTTTCACCGAAGGATACCTTGTAATATTTTGTCTTTCTACACCAGTATTTAGAAGCACTACCCTAGTAGAAATTTGTCTAGTATCTCGTGAGTTACTAGAGAATTTGTATATAAAATTTCTAGTAACTCGTGAGGTACTTGAGAAATTTCTACTTGGGTATATACTGTATTATACAATTTAGAGACGAATTCAATCTTTACTAACGTCATTGTGTAAACAATCGACATACGTTTAACGCTATTAACATTTGCTCAACAATACCATTTGCCAAAGTATACGAAACTATAGAAGGAACAGACATTCATCTGCCGTCGTATACTTTCTCGTTAATGAAGTATTTAATTAACGTTTTCAACACGCTTGAAGAAACAAAGGAAAAGAAGCTTCAGGCTGAATTCTTCTTGTTTCTTTGAGAGAGCACGACGCTCATTGCGATTTCTGTTAAAACTAAGACACGAACGAAGATCTGTGGCAAACAGTGTCGATTGTTTTATAATAAAAATTAAAATAGTTCCATTAAGAGAATTCAGTGCGAAATATTTGTTTATTTGTATATGCATATAATCAAATAATTACCCCATATGTTTGATAAGTTCAAAGTTTGGCGTTATTTTGAAACTACCAAGGCAATTATTTCCTGCTACACTACACGTATACATTCATGTATATATATGTATAATATAAATTACTTTAATTATCTTGATATATTATAAGTTTAGAAATAAATTGTGTAGTATTAAAACTTTTTCTATAATATAAAAACATTCCCTAATAAGTAATATCTTATAATCTACTCTTTATTAATGTATGTGCTTATGTTTGTTATTCGTAAGTCAATAGTAATTAAATTAAGATTAATTAGTATAAGGCTTATACACGCAGAAAAAATTTGCATTAAAAATTACTGAAGGTTCAGTAAATATTATTCAAAACACAGTAACTCACGGACAAAACAAAATTTCAGTTAGAAATTACTGAACTTTTCAGTAAACATTGATGAATGTTTGTAAATATATACTGAAAATTCATCAATATTTACAGTAAAAGTTCGGTATTTTCTGACTAAATTTTTGTTTTGTCCGTGAGTTACTGTGTTTTTCATAATATTTACTGAACTTTCAGTCATTTTTAATGCAACATTTTTCTGCGTGTATAAGTTATATGTTAAGTACATTTATTTCATATATTTTATAAAATAAATACATTCATTTGCGTTTTTACTCATTTACTTATGTTTGATCCATAATATCATCAATTCATTCCATTAAAGTATTTTCATCTATAAGAATAACAAATAGACTTTTTTATATATATATATTCATAATACTGACAATTGAAATACATTAGCAAATAAATATTATAAGATACACGTTATGAAGCAATACAATGAATTTCAACGCAGTTTCAACTGCGTTACGGAGTTTAACTTTCCAACAAAATTCGAAACATTTTGATTTTCAGAATTCGTGATTGACACACACACTCACATCATTTTCCACGATAACATAGTATAAAAATGTTTCACTTAGATCTTTTTTCTAAACATTACGTGGTAATACTTCAATTAAAATTAACCGAGTTCAAAATACTATGGTACTTTTTCATTAGAAATGGAAAAGGAAGAATAATAAAACAAGATTAAAACCTAAAATTGACTTACGCTACTCGCTTTTAGCTGCACGTCAACTATTTTGCATGTTCACAAGGATCCTTAGAATTAATTATAAAGGGCGATTTAAAAGCAGAACTGCAATAACAAATTACATTTCTTGTAAATTGTCTGCAGTTATTTAAAAAATGTCGTTTGTTTGAAAAAAAAAAAAAATAAAAAAACATACCAAACTATTTTCCATTCTGATATGAAAATCGAAAATCCGCGTCAATACAACTCCATCGAATCAACGTTCCTTCAGATATTTAATTTGACATCATTTGAGTCGCTGGAATATTTATATTGAGTGCTTATTCGGATGTACTTCTTAATGTGAATATATTATGATATGCACAGTTCTTTCGACGCACCTGTCAAGTTCCCTTTACTTATTCCGTTTTATTTTTTTTCCAGCGTTTTTTTTTCTTATTTCAGCCCTTCCATCTCGCTCGCTCTTGAAGTTTAACTCTTTTTAATTCTCCACACTTCTTGTGCTTCGGCAAAGTAAACAGAGTACGCTTTGCGAACTGGCACTATGCTCACGGGAAACACAGAGGTCCCGGGAGTTCCATATGACATCCATTCTTCAGTTTCAGAGGAGTAGGAACAAGAAAGATAAGTCCAAAAAGAAGGAAAAGAAAAAGACTGCGCGAAAATGGAAACACCGGGGAATACTTATATTTCTCCAACGATAACCGTCCTATTGTTCTTTCTCGCAACGAGCGTTACATTCAGCAGGCATTATTTGGGTAACTTCTGAAAAAGACTCCAGGTAAGACTTGTTAACTCATATATGCGACATTGTGCTTTATTTTATTTGTCATGCACCGTTTTATTCGCTAAACAACGGGTTTATTTCGATGCGCTAAAAAAGAATTAATCGAAGTGTCGAGACGCGCGCAAGATTAATGCCTAGCTACGTAAATATCTCACGGTTCAAGAAGCTGCGGATCGATAATTTATTTTTGAAGTATATTAATGCTCGTAACATTCAATGAATATTTCACAATGTCATATTGATTACCGAAGATGATTTAAGTAGAAAATTAGGTTTGTTTCATGAGACTGCGATCCTAATGAGAGAAGGTTCGTATAATGAGTGTGAATTTAAACAATTATTTGAATATCATAATTAGCTTTCTAGGTTTTTAATAATGTTATATTTTTCTACGCATTTTGATGATATAATAAGTTATACAGTTTTATTGTAAAGTTATTTTCGTTAAAATGTCTTTAAGCTGATTAGATTGCATCAATTACACCGTTTAATATATAGATAGATAGATCATGATGTGGTTTTATTTAAAAGGATTTATTTATGTAGAAATTCAAATAATAAATTAACAACGTATTCATAAAGTCTAAGTAAAGAGCTGGTTATTAATAATGTAGGTTTATACCTAGACATTTATTCTGGAGCATAAATTATTTTTTCAAATACCGAAAAAAGTAAAAAAAGTTACGTATGAATTTTGTAGAAACATTCCTATTTATCGGGTGATATTTCATAGTTTAAAAATATTGTTAGATGAGGGTACTTTTTAAAATCCAAAAAATTTCTGGATTCTTTTTGCAGCACTGAACAGAATTTTTAACCATAAATATAATAAAAGGACGAATTTTCACTTTCGAATGTGAATTCATAGTTTATTTTAAAGTTCGGTAAAAATGTATTTTCTACGTAAAATATGTTCATTCATTTTATGTCATCGTTATTTAAATAATTTTTTTTTAAATCCAAAAATTGTGTCGCTGATATTGATTTCAATCATTCAAAAAGAATATCAAGATATTGCATTGTAATAATATTATTGGGGGATTTTCACGTTATTATGATCGTATTATATAAGAATGCTACTTCAATGGCAGGAATATGATAGCTTATACTTTCAAGAAAAAAAAGTTGAGGTCTTTCTTGAAGTGAAGAGTTTATTTACTTATTATTGATTAACAGTTTTGGGGGTAAATAATGTTGAATAACATTAAAACATTATAAGAATAGTTCTTTTATACTCTTATATGTCTTTTTTCAAATTATATAAAAGCTTTCATATTTGCATTGCATCATAATGAAATATATACCATGAAAAAAATAATATATTGAAAGTAATAATTATTTATATGTAAAACAGAGGACATGTATGTAAATGTAGTGAAAAATATTAAATATAATATATAGTAATAAACTTACAAAAATAATAACTATATAGATGACAAAAATAATATTTTCAAAAGTAAATGAAATATTTACATTTTTGTGCATTTGTTCCGTGTTTACTATTTACTCTGACAAAATTTACAGGATTTTTTCATTCGGTGTATGTTGATTAAAATAATAAATTCTTGTATTTATCTACACATATTTTAACCTATATTGAACACATTATATTGTACAATTTTGACACAGTGAAATATTGTGTAATATGTATGCTGTTTGGTTGAAATGTGTATATTTAATTTTTTTAGTTAAAAAAGTGAATTGCATTAAATATAGTATATGTTACAAAAATATGTAGTTCCGTTTACAATTTATACCCAAGTAGAAATTTCTCAAGTGACTCGCGAATTACTAGAAATTTTATATAGAAATTCTCTAGTAACTCACGAGGTACTAGACAAATTTCTACTAGGGATATGGTTACTACACTGCTATAAATATATATTATATATGTGTCTTACTTAAGACACAAAGCGACTTAATCAAGACGTCTGTGTCTTAATCAAATGTATTATATCATGTATTAATACAACTGGAGACTTAAATAAGTCACTTTGTATCTTAAAAAAGTTATATTTAAGACACTTTTTTCTAACAGTGTATTGATATATACATCTCTCAGTGAATATAATTTTGTATATTTAATTTTAATTTACGTAATTAGTTTTCTAATTAAAGTATTATAGTTATAAATAATATTCAAGAATAAAATCGCCTATAAATATATTCAGATAACGAATTTCGTGTTTTAATTTTTTGATTTATAAATGAAACATAATATATGATTTTTTTTATATTAATTGTTTTTCAATATAGCCTGAAGTATTTTATGTGAGAGAAAAATAAATTAAAATTTGTAATCATAAACGACAAATTATTATTTTAAATTACATTAATCAATATAAAGAACATTTAATATATAAATAAATAATAAAATAAATGAACGGTTTATAATTTTGTATATATAAATAATATATAACGCTTACTTATTGATGACAGATCATTTAAAAGATTTGAAAATAGTATCCCAGAAAATAATATATTGATTTTCAATATGTATTATATTCATATTCTAACTATAATTCACGTTATGTATTTTGTATATATTACTAATGACGACAAATTTATTTCATGTAACTTTAAAATGTACTTGATGCCAGTGCCAAGAAACCGTAAAGTTCATTCAAGAAGAAAACTTACTTCCGTTTGATTTACCGTCTTTCGCGGTTACTGAATTATTGTTTAGAATACAGGAAAAATGTAATCGTGCTCGCAGAATTTAAACATCAAATAACACTATACGCTGTATATTTTTTTCTTATTATATATGTGGTATATAATACCGCCATATTAAATTTACATGAAACATGATTAAAAAGCATCACGCACACGCATAATGTTTTTTTTTAATTGTAAGTAAATAAATGTTATGTTACTTTGTAATTTAAAATAAATATTTATGGCATAATTACGAACTCGGTGCGAAAATTAGTATGATTATATTTATAAATATATACATAGTAAAAAAAAATCTTATACACACTAAGAGATAAATGGCGAAAAATTACTATCCATATCATTAATTCGGAATCATAAGAGAAAAAATCATAATATTTACGTTTTTTAAAAGTAATATATTATGATATAGTAGTATTTTTCTATGTAAAAAACTTACTGTTTCCTTTTAAAAACAGTAAATAGTAATTATCTCAATGCATCTTATCACACTTATCACACAGATAATAAACATACGATAAATGCACAAACATATTAAAAAAAATTTAAATTATATAGTCAAAAAGAGGCTACTAATTACTAGTAGTAATTCTATTACTATATATTACTATTAGTAATTAGTAACTTTTAACAAAAATGGTAACATAGTTTATTACGTTTGAGTATTTATCTGCTTATTACCTAGTCACATACAAGTTGCAGGGTTATTTTTTTCAATTATTATTAATATTATAAAATAAAATCCTAGTTTAAAATATTATATATATTTTAAGCTGACAAAGAGTAACTTCGATGAATGTGCAATTTTTTTCAGAAACTCGACGTCGTTATTTTGCTTTATGAACTTCCTTGTTAACAAATATTGTTAATCAATTCTTGTTTTAATCAAACATAATAATAATTAATATAATGCGATCGTTGATCAACGATGCTGAACAATTATATGAAAACGACAATTCATCGTACATTTATTTGTCAAATTATTTGGCAAATAATGGCGACGCCGTGTGGCATTTTTCGATTAACAAGTTGCTGAAATTTCGATTTGTTGTGTCGGTGACATTGCGAAAACGTGACCCTCGCATATTATGTACGCCATGCGTGTGTCCGGTCGCCGGCACGTAATGTTAGTAGAATTTTATGCAACCGTCTGTAAAATATTTGTCGAACTAAACGGCTCAGTGAATTCAGGTTCGCTTAATTCGTCAGATAGAAATGGTGTATTGCTCTGAATATGATGAGATTCGGTCGCAAACTTCTCATATATATGCTGTACTAATTGCTCAGACCGTGTCGTTCTTTTAACGTAAGAAGAATATGTTGAAATTAAATTTAACGAAATCGGTTATATACATATACTATATCTGCAGACGGAGATAAAATTATCAGAAAAAGTTTTATGAATTTCAAATGATGCCTCAATGATCGAATCTTTAAAAAATTAATGAGCTCATAATTTATAAAATGATATAGAAAAGATATATTTCTAATAGATTTACATTATTATTACATTACATTTTTATTAGTACACATTGATGAATAAAAACTAAACTTGTTTAGACGCAGTTTATCAATTATATATATTTTGAAATTACCATAAAAGTTATTTTGGAAATTAAACTTTAATTTTTCATCCTTTGGTTGGTTTAATTATGCTCATTAAATAATTGTATATATTTACAATTACAACATGTTTAAAAGTAAACTAAATCGAGGTTTCCAGATCTCTGTAATTCTGCGAAGTTCAACTGAGATAATAAATCATGATGTTACAGCCAGGTTATGACTATTTGAAAATTGTGCTGCATTTTATTACTTTTTTTTATCGAAAATCAATGCTTTTCATTCGTTGAAATTGATACAAAATCTTAAAAGAATTATGTTATTTTTGCTACGTTATGAAAATATTAACAGAACTTTATAGGTTTGTGTACAATAATGTTGTAGGAAATTTATAGTAATTTTAAGAGAATTTATGTATGTGCAAAGAAACGTTATGAGTGCACGATATTGGAATAATATGGAAATTTGATGTGTATATTATTGTATATCGTTGCACACAATTGACATGTTATGTGGAACTGTTCCATATAACGTATACATAATATTTTGGGGTGTGCCGTGATAATGTTGCCAAAGTACAGTAATGTTATAAATAGAAATATTTTTGTAATAATTTCATAATGCATACCAAAGAATTGAACAATAATGCTTAGAATGAAAAATAAAATTTAATTTCATAAAAAATATTTTAAAATCAAGAAGCTATTTAATGAACGTATAAAACATACTGTAATAAAGAATATTTATGTGAGTAGTATAAACATAACATAAGTTTAACTAGCTGTAATAAGCTATTTTCTTTTTAAATAAAATAAGATTCTATTATGTAATATATATATATATATATATATATGTATTTTTGACGTTAGGATTATATACAAGTATAATAAAATAAAAAAAAATAATATAAATTATTATTTTTAAGGATGATTGTCTTTTCACGCTTTAAGAATTATTTCTTCTCTTTGACGATATAATTTTAGAATATTCTGAAATTGATGAAAATATATTATGTCCTTCAGTTCATATAATTAAATATTGTAATTAATTTTGTTAAATGTCGGACTAATACTGGCACATATTTGGCTTAGACGTACCTCTGTAATATCCTACCTAGAAAAACAAACGGCCCAAGCTTTTGGCACATAACCAAGTCGTGAGTTCTGTGGCTAAAATTCATGAGTTGTCAATATAAAGAAATTCAGGCAATTTCAAAAGGTTTGCAGTTTTTAACAAAATTTAAATTTTGTTGAAGAAAAGTTGATTTTATGAAAAATGTCCAAAAAATTTATTTTTTATAATATTTTGAATTTTGTAAAACATAAAATTTTTATTTTTAAAATATACAACATTTTTATTTGGTAAAAGCAGTATTATTAATTATTATGTTAAAGTAGAATGAAATAATTTACCATTATTTTACAATGTAGATCATTATAAAATAGAAAAAGATACTTGAAAACAATTTTACAAGTTAACAATTTTTATTTAATGCTTTATACTATGATATTTAATGATTCAAATTGGATATTCTAAAATATTTATAATTTTATTTCCATTTAATATTTACATATGTTGTTGATTTTGAAAATATAATTTATATACTCGGTACAGAGAAATTGTATTATTCGTTATTTCATGAAAACTATATAAGTGAATTTTTGAGAAAATATTATTCATTCCTTGTCTGTGAAAAATTGGTCATTAATTTATATTGAATATTTAAAACTATATAAGATTTCAAAGAATCAATTTTGAATCTTACACACTATATACAAGGTTTTATACTGTCACTTTTGCAAATGAAAAAGTACTAAAACTATTAAAAGAAGTGCACTAAGGGTTTCAAATAAATAAATTATTATTACTTTATTATTAAGAAACTTTATCTGAACAGTGTACTATATTCTAATTAAAAAGTGGTAGTATGATTGTTAATTTTAAATGTTTACTTTCGATATAATTGGAATACCAGAACTATAGTAATGTTTAATATAACTTTTTCTGCGTGTATAATATCCATATATAAAGTAATGTTTGCAAATAAAATTGTTAATAATTATTACGGAACAAACAATTATTAACAAAACATTTTTCGTTTTTAAACTTTTGGTTTATTATAATCTTTCTTATTTGTTTTTACATTATTTTTTCTATTTTCTATTTATTTATATACACGGACATATTGTCCAATTACAAAATAATATTCAGGTATAAATATAAGTATCGGTTCATCATTTAATAATTTCAGTACATAAGGTTGTCGTAATAATTAGAAGTTTATATACAATTATTGATGTACTGATGTAATCGTTATTAAATCATCACAAATATAACGTAGATTTTGATATTTTTTAAAATTAAGTTATTATTTGTCTGTTATATTGGTAGATAAAAAGTAAAAACTTTTTCTTTTAGAATACCAATTAGGGAAGGGAAATTCCCGTTACTTATATCTAAATAAATAAATAAATAAATTAGATATCTCATTTTTCTTAATGACAAAAAAATGTTATCATAACAAACATTTCTTTTGTTTCTTTAGATATAGATTCTATAAAATCATAAATTTTCAGATAATAGAATGTATCTTTACATTTCTAAACTTTAAAAAGTAATACACTAATTACCGCCGACTGCACGCTAATGACACTCCATTAAAATTTTTTCTATAAATGACAATCGTTATCTATTGCTTAATACTGTACACAGATAAGGGTGTAGTCCGCAGTCCGCGACTAGAAATACCAAATTTTTCGAAAATCTCGTCATTCCAAATTTGTCAACAAATACATTCACACTTCCTTAGAAAAGTTTTAAATATATTAAAAAAAGCATCTTCTCCGAGTAGATCATCGACACCACGGAAGTTGATCGTTCGTAAAAGAACGGCAACTGAAATGGTGATGCATGAAAAGCGGAGGAAAAGTCGAAGGACTTTATATTTACACAAACAACAGATTAAAGCGCAGCAAAAATGACGACCGAAAGCTGCGCTTATTGAAGAAGGAAATATTTTGACGGACTTGCGGGAGGAGCTCGCGCAAGTGGACGTACAAAACTTCACTTGTTCGGGTTGTGAGGAAAGACCTACAACTCACCAGAGTACGAGAGCTAGCACAACAAGCGCGCGAGCAAAGAGTTGACACTTGGTTGTCGCTCGAAAGCGGTCATCGCTACGCAGAAA
>JABFQC010004429.1:0-12686 GCA_022817085.1 Psilanteris sp. ZL-2020
GTTAGAGCCGTGGTAGTTCTCTGTGTTGAAGTCGCGCGCAAACGTGACCGGTCGGTTCCGCAGCGCGGAATATGTGGGTGGTTTCAATTTCCGAGCGTCCCACAGCATGCAGGCAGACAGACAGAGATGACAGCAGTGACAGACAGAAACAGACAAGAAACAAAGAAGCCAATATCAGCACATGTAATGGTATTCAGTTACGTTACACACTATCTATCAAATTATCAACCATCCTTTTTATTAGAGACGTCGGTGACAATTAAGATCCCTCGGACGAGCGATCTTCATTGTTAGAGTTATAGTGCGTACTTCAATGACGTTTAAGATTGCAAGATGCATAGCGATTTACTTATTCCAACACCGCGGGGAGTTTACTTGTTAAAAGTATTGCGATTCAAATGGCTTCGTGAAACGTTTAACCTCATTACCAAGTACAACGGTTGAGACGAACTTGAACGATAACGAATCAAATTTTTTTTACGATTTGCGATATGACTGGCAACATTGGGACATTCTCCTTACGGTTTCTGTTTTCGGCCGCGCGGAACGATAGCGTGAACAGTGACATTGCGAAGTGTTTTGTATGAATCAGATGGTGATGGTGGTACGAGGCTGTTGAAACAAACGGTATGATCGTGATGAAGAAAACGCAGCGATACGGGGGGCAGAAGAACGGTGCGGATGAGATTAATATCATTGCGGAAATGTAAAACGTAATTGAATGATCGGGCGAAGGATTTCCGCGGACAAAATGAAACGAGGTACATTAACGTGGGATTGTGAATTTCGCCGTTCCGGAATGTACTATCGTTCCTATTGTTTGGCATTCAACTTTTGTCGGTATTTTATAATCCTTGCAATCATAAACATTGACGCTAGGTGCATAATTAATAAGACTGCAAGCATCAAAACATCGGACCCCGGCGCTTATCATTTCTGTTATTTATCTAAAGGTCTATCCCTTGCAATCCTAACAGTCGACATAAAACGCGGCAGCGATGACGACGGAATTATTATTCGCTTATTTTTCTTTCACATCCGAGCGCTCATAAACGCGATGGTGACTCAATCAACATGGATACGCCGTCATCACTGTCGCGCCAAGCGGTGCTTTGTCTCCTTACATTAGCTATACGATTGTATCGCTTTATGGTCGCGAGGTCCTCGTGATTGACCGTCGTCGGGGAATTGGTTATATCAAGTCGAGCTCAGACGATTTCCACGAAACGTCAAAAGGCGACGATAAACCGAGCGAAACGTACGGGAAAGCAGGAAATTTCATAACAGCCGATGGCTCGCGTCCATCCGAGCTTCGTGCGGTCCTTTGGCTTTTTGTCGAAATCGCTTTACTCGGGCTTATAAGGCAAGGGCTTGTGAATTAACATATCAAAAGAGCAAGGTCCAATAACGTTATCCACGAGCCCATCCCTCTTCATTTGTCAGTTTTATCCAGTCGTGCTTTTACGGGGCATACAAGCAGCTGGCACATTGCCGTACCCAACACATCATGTTACAGTTGTCAATGTTGCATTCTACGATACGAGGAGGCTCAAGTCGCCGTCTACGTATTTCAAATTCGACTGCGTGCACACTTACGATGTATACCCATCCCTAATTAAGCCTTAGTCCCACAAATAAAACATTTGAAAGACTCGTGAGGAATTGCATTTTGACGTGTTATCTTTGTCATTCGATTGGATATTCCAGTTGTTCTGATTGATTGTACGAATTTTAAAAATAGTCTACAACGGTCTTTAAATATATGTATATATATATCAAATTTGTACGAAACACACTGAGACTCACTACCAAGTAATTTGTTGTATAATGCATTTTCAACTGGAGCACACCGTGGTGGCAGCAAGATATAAAATAATCGTGCGAGACAAATTCCATAGCAATTGTTAGTCAAAGTACTGGTCAAGTTCAAAATGCAATTACAGAAATGGTTAGCCACATATGAATATCAAAAATGCTTATTGGCTGTTCCTTCGTAGTCAAAGTTCCTTGCCATTGACGACTCAGCAATACTGTGCCACAAGAATGTAATATATAGATATACTTATACATAATACCCAGCATAACGTCAATAACAAGAGCATAAAAACATATAATATACCATGTATATATGGATATATATAATATATATACAAAAACAATAAATATTCAATACTGATATATACATATATAAGTACATATATATGTACATATACAATGAGCTAAAAAGACAATGATTAATAATTATATGAGAGCATTGATGGCCGCGTGCGATGCCTCCATCATCCAGCTAGCCACGAAATACTTGACGTTGACACTTTGACAGGCGACGATCATCTCGAGGAGTTTGGCTACTGTACCTGTAGCAAATAGCCATTAGTGCAAAACAAATGAAGACGCTCTTCACCACACCAACTAGGATCACTACCAACACCACACGGCTAACACTCTCAGTTTGTCCTCCTGAAATCACCAGTCTCTACATTATCGTTCCTACCAAATTTTATTATTATTGAATTGTACATTCAAATGCAATTAATGTCATAAAAAATACACTTCAAAGGAATTTTGAGAATGTTAATTTGAATTTATATTCCCACAAGTTACTTTATTCTTTTATTAATAACGAATGATCGGCGTGACAGAATATAAATGTCAGCGAAAACGTGACTTTTGCTGAATGTATCAGTGACCTTTAACCAAGTTTAGATTGGTTCTGCGTGCGCGAAATGCCATTCAAAAAACCACTACCTAGCGTTGCTAAAATTTTGACGAGTTGTTATAACGTTTGATATTGCCCCATTATGTAGTGAATAAAGTGTATAAGTTATAATATTTATTTCATCACCTTTACATTCTTAGAAAATCAAACGTTTTTAAACGTTTTAACCCTTTTTCTCCCGTGCTTAGTTTGTTTGATAGTATATTCAAAACGAATATTATGACAATTCAATTAGTTTGATCTTTTTCGGTGTTTATTTATTATTCTCAATTACAAACGAATTTATCTTTAATTGTTATTACTTTGTTGCAAATTTAAATATCGCACGTCTAATTTATAGGAAACTATGGAGATAAAAGGGTTATTTCAGATGCATATTATTTTTAAAGGTAACTGACAGTGACAAATGATGCGCATATGAAAAATGAATTGCGGGAAAAAAGCTACTTACACACGATTGGTTTAAAAACACTTAAAGATTATTGTCTTGAAAATGACTGTTACGAGACATTGATGAAATGTACGATGATCGACCTTCTATGTTAAGATGCATAATGGTAATCACGCGCGGATTTAATTTGCGAGATACTTCAAATATGATATGCAATGCTCGTTGCTGCTTATTGATTTTACATACCGTGGGCAAAAGGAGTTCTCAAAATTCATTTGTTTTCATTCCAAAGCAATCCCGAAAGTTTAGAGGACCTGTACCACCTAGATAAATATCTTCCACGAAATTTATATCCTCAATATCCTTTATATTGAAACTACTATTTAGATCCATTACTCAGAAACCCAATCTTCAAACTTACAACCAAAGCTTTTAAGTTTTGCAGTAAAAGGACTACTTTTTGATTTATATTACAAACGATCTAGAAATTAATTTATAATCATATGGCTTCGAAATCCGGTCCTGAAATTAAACTATGAATCTAAATTCTAATTAAGCTATTCTATATTCTAATTATTAATACTAAACAGTCCAGTTATACTTGGCACTAAAAATCTGGAAAAACGTCGATCATCGCAAAATGACAGTTAATGGTTTTGGTGTGATATCTCACTTATAAGACAAACTTTTTTTTATTCAGACTTTAAATTTTACGCACACTAATAAAATAAGACTATAATTTACTTTGGATTTTTTCCATTGTTCTCCGTTTGTCCCTTGAATCAAATTTTATACCGCATCTTTCTACAATCTCTGAACATAAGACAAACGATAGAAACGATATCGCAGGGAATAAAAATATCGAAAAGAGTAGTGTGCAGTAAAACCGTTATGATTTCAGACGCTGCATTTACCGGATCAAGGAGTAATTTCTTACAATCCATTTTTTTGTTTATCACTCATGATACGGTTTCCCTATGGTTCGTATAACGCGGCTAACTTATAAGTACTACATTTTCTCTTTTATGTGCACAGCTGATGGTATGACCCTAAAATACTCGAGCGTCCAACACTTAAGATTAATGTAAAAAGCCGAATGGGATGCGAAAACTGCAATTTTTATCGTTTGTTTATGTAATCTTCCAAAGCTTTTCGCGTTGTATACTAATTGGTTTTGTGAAGAATTTTGTTTCTATGAGTGAAATTATATGGTTTGCAAATGAATTGATAGTACTGCAAGTTTAACAGTTTAAAACGACAAACGTAACACGAGTCATACATTAATTAAGGTTTAATTAATATAATTTATATGAATAAATAACTACTTCAATAATTGGCTGAAGATAAATGTTCAAGAGGAAATATGAGCAAGAAAATATATAATTCTTATTAAAGTTATTATTACTTAGAATTTATCTTGTCTTGACAATGGTTTAATACGTAAAGTATAATTTTCGGTTCAAAGTTTATTATACTCTTTCAATATTTATAGAATAATATATATATATATATATATATATATATCATTATTCAATTAAATTCATTTTTGAGTTTAAAAATAATATTTTTAAAAGTAACGTAACAATTTATCTTTTTTTAGAAAATAATTTCATTACTTAGGTTATTTGAAAGCTATATAAAAAAGCATAAAAAGTATGTTAAAATTTGACATAAAAATTTAAAAAATAACATACTTTATTATTAATAATAAAATATAGAATTTTTGTCGAATCGATGAAAAATAATGCTTCTACATAATTTCTTAAAATATTATTATCAATTTAAGTAATTAATTAATTATAATTAATTTCATAGAATGTTTATAATGGAATCTTGAATTGAAATTTGTCTAAGGTTTATCTAAGAATTATTTTACATAAAAACACAATTCAGATGAATTGTTATTCATACATTTTCATTTAAAATGTAATTATTTCACTAAATCTGAATTTTAATAGTTATATTCGTCATATAGGTTCATAACTTTTTAATATATTTCAATTTAAAACTAGCTTCTTCATAAATTTCTACTGTTTTAGTATTGATTAATTATTATAATAAGTTTTGTATTTTATATATCTTTGCTATAAATATTTTATTATATTACTTTATACCGAAAATTTCAAATTGCAAATTTATTAAGAAGAAAACTATCACTTTATTTGCTAAAAAGAATCTTGTCAAATAAAAATTAAATCCCGTACAAGAATTTCGAAAAAAAGCAGGAATCCTCTTTTTCCGCGCGGTTGCAACGTCAGCCCGATTGATTGGCAAATTTTGAATTTGATTCCGGGATGGTTATCGATTGCGTTGCGATTTCCATCTGGTTCGAAATTCGGCCCGAAGATACGAATTACTTCGGAATGTGTTACACGCTCAATTTGGATTCCATTAATAAATAGCTTTAACGTGTCGCGCCTCGAGTATTAACTTTTCCTTTAATGTCGTCCATTTTCAGCATGTCCTGACTTTCGATTAAAAAAGTCAGCGGCATAGTGAAATGTGTGGCAAATTTTTAATCCGTGAAAAATTGCGGACAAGTCAATCTCGCTCGTTGCTCTGTGCCCCTGTTGCGAATTCTGCTTACACGCGCTACTTCCAAACGCTTTCTTGGATTTTGCACGTGTGCATGTGTCGTGTGAACGCGTGTGAGTGAAATTTACCATCGCATGTTATATCGACGTTTAGCTTTCGCATTTCTCGCGCAGTTGTATTGACTGCCAAAGAAAACAGTGGTTGCTAAACGAAATAAAGTTTTTATCCTTGGCGGCGTTTCGGCGCGAAAAATCTACTCGGTGGTCTCACGTCTTGGCACGAGACATTTATTTCGTTTATTTGAATGGTAAATGGTTTAGAGAATAATATATTTCTCAATATATATATAGTACATGGAAGTGTGGAGGAGATACAATATTGGCTGAAATGAAATTCAGACTTACCGTAGGGGGTCTCTTTCGCCTTCGTTGATTCCGTGTTATATTTACCAGATGCCTCGGTGCTTGGTATGATTGATTCCTCGGTGGGGATATCTTGCTTTATAGAGCAATCCGGACCACTCCAACCGGGGTTACAGTAACATTTGTTCACATTTGTGCACACCTGTAATGTACAATTGCATTCGACTTTTAAAATGCTGTATTGTATGAGAGTGGTTTTCGACGGTGATACCAGATGTATATCGAAGTGATAATTAATTTGATGTCAATTTTATCCAATTTCATGTAATTTTAAGCTTTATTTGTTAATATATTTTATTGATTGTTAGTATTATGAATATTTAATGTTTGATATTTGACTGAACTGCAACGGAAATAAATTAATTGGTATTTTAGGGTTACACAAATATTTAAATAATAAACTTATTAATATCATATACTGTAATTAAAAATGTGCGAATTAATCAACTGAATTATAAGAACATTTTGAATAAATAATAATATTAATTATTCACACATCAGGTTTATCAGTTATATATGTAATTATAAGACATTCAACATTTGTTTAATTTTATTTATTTAATTTCTATATAAAATTTGCAATCCTATGAACAAGTAAAGAAATAGTAGAAATATAGCTATTACGTCAAGCAATCAATATAGAATTCTTTACATTATTTTAGTCGTTGCGTTATTATTATAATCATAATGTTCAATTATTATTATTAATTAAAATTAATAAAGTATAATATAATATAAAATAAAACACAGTATGTTATTTTATATTAAAAAATTATATGCTGTTTAAAATCGATATAATAATTTCAGTAAAAGCTGTGCATATAATATATTTGCAATTTATGTTTATAATAATCAGATTAAATTATTATAAATTGTAAATAAAATAATTTATATAAAATAATAAAATTGCAATAATTAATATTTTTATTATAGTATATAATACAATTTTTTAAAAAAATCAATGTTTTAGAAAATTAATTTTTATTAATTCATAATAATGTTGATTAATTTCTTGATGGTACTCATCAATTAGATTGTTACAGAATAATAATATTATTTATATAATAATAACATATTCTAATATATATTAAATATTTTTAGAATTTAAAGTATCTGTTTACATGTTTTTGTTATTGAGATATCATTTGATTATTTATATAAATAAATAAAGTTTATAGAATTGACTTATTAATTCAATATAAATGTTAAATAAATTAACATGTGATTTTTCAAGGCAAATTTGCTATATTATAAAGTATAATGACAAGTATCAAAAGTTATAATTTATACTCTTAGAAATACAATATAGTTTTAATATATTTCTTTTATATTGATATTTAAAAACTGTCAATTTCCACTGAGAAAAACATTGTTCTGGCATGTATTTTCGCATGATAGTTTAACGCTTTTATTTCTTGCTATTATTTCTATCTATATTCTTGTCAATATCCTATTGTTTGCTTATATCATATACAAAATTGATGTAATGCTAATACAGTAAAAAATTTAAAATAGCTATAAATAATTGTTACTTTTGGACAAAATAAGCAAAGGAATTTTATAAACATAATTTCCACTAAATATCAACAAGTGATTCAAATTGAATTGAAAATTTAAGATATTATATACAATTATAGAAAGAAAAAAAAATTAATGTAATATGTAATATAAACTTATAAACCCATATTAAAGGAGTCATTTTATTTTTATAAGAAAATATTTATATTTATTGTAATTATAAAAATTAAAACACTTGTATATAAACATAAACATACTAGTAATTAACTGCTAATCTATGAAATTTTGAATTAACAATTACTATAAACAATAATTATTATAATCACAGATTACGTAAAAAATTCTTACCCCATTTCCGGAACACTCCATGTTATTATGATTACTAGGACACTTTCCTTGGTCTATATGTGGAAATAGGTTTACGCATGTCTGATTAACACAAATCTGTAACATATAATAGCCGATTTTCATTATCTGTCATCTTTATACTTCAGTTTATGATAACCTGCTTAGTTGTTTGCACACCGAATATGTATAACGCATCTGTATCGTTACCGATGTTAAAACAAAACCTCTCGTGCGTATGCACAAATTGAATGTAAATAAACCATTTGTTTGTTTATCGCTATAAATTGGGTCAGTGTGAAATCATTTGCATGGATAATATTACTTCAGATTGCCATGTTATGCCATTGGTTTGAGTTTTTTTTTTACTTTTTTCTCTTTCGACGTATCTTTTTTTCGCACTATTTTTTCATCACTAATGCATACATTTTTGTTTGTCCGTTTTCTCTTTTTGTAGATGCATCGCGTTACGTTAACAACTGTGATTAAATTAAACTAAAAAAAAGTTGAGTAAAAAAGTTGTGCAAGTTAAAAATTGTAATTTCGTTAAAAAGGAATTTACCATATTGTCTCCACAGGATGTTCCGTCTCGCACCAGTCCGTGGCTCGGCATTACCGAGGTTTCAACTTTACCAGTAGTTGATCTATAAAACAATAATTAAATCACGGCGTAAAAAAGTATTCCTTTAAAATACAGTTAAAAACAGTATGCGCACCGTGTTATTGGATTTTTCCAATAAAACAAACGTGATTTTCATTTAGTTTCGAACAACGTGAAACATTTTTGTAGTTAATTAGTCAGTAATTGTATTTGAAATTAGTGCGTGAATTGATCAATTTCGTATTAATCTTACAGTATTTCATGATATTTTCAAGACGCTTCGTGTTGAATTGATAAATATTTATAATATCAATTTAATTTATATATAATATTATAAAAATGGAAAGTTGAAAGAATCTTATTAATTTTATTCGACAACTTGCAGAAAATTAATAATTACAAATATTAGAATAAGTTTAATTTGTTGTAAAATCGTAATATATATTACAAGATGAAATCTTTAATACTTATACTATAATTTATTTAAAATACACATTAATTAATTTAATAATTTATTTTATTTTCACAATTTTTGTTAATGTGCACTATAGTCGACATATATAGGGTCTAGTAAAATGATAGTTATGTAAGCAACAGTATTATAATGCGTCGTTTAAGAGAATTAAAATTAAATTAAAAGAAAAAAAGATACGCATAAGTTATAAAAGTATATATAACTATGTGATAAATGATTTAAAAATATAAAAAATTATATGTTTTGTAAATTGAAGTTACAGAATGTCATGAATAATGAATTTCTATTTCTTTGAAGTGATCAAAGAGTTATTGAAATATTGAATAATATTTTTATTTCTTCATCTTCATCCATATTTGCTTTTATCTGTTCAAATAATCTACTACCCTCAAAGTTAAATATTCTCATAAGTATAATAATATATAATTTAATAATAATAATTGTTCAGATATTATGTAGCGTAGATTCCACCGCGTATCATGTATTAAAATTACGATAAAACATTGTTACAGTGTACTATGTTTGTTATTTTTTATTTATTTTATTTCAAAGATCATGTGATTTTAAATTTATAATCAGCGTTAATATTAAATGATTTCATAAAGTTTATTTTACAATTTTGTTTTGAGTTATTTAAAATTATAATTAATTTTATAAGTATTATCTATTTAAGACTTATTATTGTAAATAATATCGTTATTATACTTTAGTATTTAATTTGAGTGAAATATTTTTAAATGTGAACATCGTATATTTATACATTATATTTATTATGTTAATATATTAATATTTGACAATTGTTTTTCCGGTTAAATATTTTGTAGCTATTTTACTATTTTGAAAAAATATTATTTACGCAATTTTGGAATAATTTAAGCTGTCGAATATATAAACTTGAACTTTTACACTTGTCTTATTTCATCGTCATCTATTTTGCTTTAAAGCTCATGTTTGTTATCACCGACAAAGCTGCCTGTTTTCGATGTCCGACTCCTAACACGTGTATCACAAAATACACCGAAAAAATCCTACAAACATTCCTTTACATTTAATTCAATTTTCCTTATTTATAAAAACTACGGCGTAGAATATATAATTAATTTCATATGATCTATGAATAATTATTAATAATATTGCTATTTTATATAAAATATTGTATAAAATAATAAAAAATAGTAATTCAATGCTCTGTCATTAATATATATTAGAGAACTGTATTTAGTTTTCATTATAATTGGTAGATATTTTTGTAAATTGTTAATAAATATGTAATTACTTATATTTTAAAACAATAAATTATATTAAAAAAATACCATATTATTTCGAATTCGTATATAATTGTGTAGTATGTCGTTACATTTACATTTAACATTTTTCAGTCGTGTAATTTATTTGGTTATTATATTACTGTTAAATTTAATTTTTTAATCTCTTTTTTATATTTTAGCATTAATAAAATTCGTTTAATTTGATTAAATGTCTATTTTATTATTTCAATAAATATTATTAAATTATTATATATAAAGACAATATTCATTTTTATATTAGATAAAAATTGAATACTTTGCCAATTTTAGTATATTATTTTATTTTAATTATATTAATAGAACTTGTTTTAAATAAATACAATTTATTATTATAATTGATTTATTTTATTAATTATATACCAGAGTTAATTATAAATTTTGTCTAAAATGCATGATGACAGTTTCCTACTAATTTATGTAGGTTACATTATTATTTCGCAAAGTTAATACACTAAGTTACATTTCATATAATTTGAATAAATTTAAAACTTAATTTATTATTATTTTATTTTTATTCTTATTATTAAAATTAAAATTAAAATTTTTTTAAAATGTTTTTAGTATTATATAAAAAACATATATAATTATATATATATTATAAACATATATAATTTATAAGATTTTTTAGAACATACAATCTCGTTTCTATATATGCACGATTGACAAAAAAATAAATTTTTATTCCTTCCTTGTTTTAAATTTAGAAATTGATACGGTGATGATTAATTATATTTATATTATACGAGTTGCCAATTATTATTCGGAACATGTATTACAATATAGGTTGTAACCACCGAATTACACCGACTTTTGTTAAAATACCAAAATATTTTTGTTCGTGCAAGTTAAATATAAATTTATTTATAACTATATGACGTCATTACAAATTTATAATTCGATCAAAATTTCGGAATAGAATCAAAATTAACTTGCACGGTGAAAAATAAAAATCGAAAGTTCTTTATTATCGAATTAACTTTTCCAATGTCTCGATTGTTATAATTTCAGTTAAAATCTTATTTAAAACAAAAAGCTTCTTAAAATATCATTACTAACTTGCTTATCGTGGTACGAAGTTTAACTGAACTCGATTAAGTTTGAAAAAAGTATCTCCGCTGCGCAAAATAAGTATCATACAAATGTGTTAATTACGAATGAAAATGCACTAGAACGTTTAATGTTCCATTGTTTCATTTTGTGATAAACTCGGTGCTAAAAGTAATTGGCAGTATTTCTCCTAAAGAGGCGCATTACTCACTTGCACTCGTACTCTTGGCCTTTAATAAATACGGTGGTTCTAGTGTAATAGTCGTCCATTCCGTCGATGACTGGCTGCTTGTTTCCCATTTGACAATGTAACGATCCACATCGAACGTTCCTGAAATACAGATTTAATCCAGTAGTCTGTATTTGCAAAAAGATTTCGAAAATATATATCGAGATAATCTGAGGCCATCGTAAAACTAGCAGGATTACGTTACAATAATCCGCGTATTGTATATGTAAGGGTGTACGTGTATACAACATATACACCTCGACGCATACACGTGTAACAATGTATCCGTGTATGTATATATATATATATATATATATCCGCGACACAGGCATAAATTTTAATATGCCACGTAAAACACAGTGCCACTTGGCTTCGTTTAGAGTATAAAGAAAAAAAAGGGCGAACAAAAAGTGGAGAAGGCGATTAAAAAACAAGAATGGCCAGAGACATAATAAATGTGGTTTATTATCATCACAGAAATCGAAGTCTTGCGAGTTTGGTTGTAAAACGGAATTGAAACAAATATGTTTTGTTATATTACAAGAATAAAGCTTACACGAAATACATTTGCACTATAAATAACGTAATTGGTTAAAGCCGTAAATAAAATGGAAGTATTAGAAAGATTTTTTTTATCATGCGAAGGCAATGAGTAAATATAAATAATGAAAAGTGGCGCTGTAAGTTTTGCTCCAATTATCACAAAGAAAATATTATTTATAGTAATTATAAAAGACACACGCATTTCAATGGTACATAAATGAACTCGAGAAATCCATTTTCTGAATAAAAATTGCATTATTCTTACTTTTAATTCTAATAAAATTTAAGAAATACGTATATACGTTTATTAAAAGAACGGTTATTTATTATAACAAATGGTATTAACGTTTATACAATTATTATTACTATTATTAATATTATTAAAGCAGTATATTACGTGGATGCAGACTTATTTCTCGACAAATGAGAAAGAGCTCATACAAATAGTAATAACAATAAAATATTGTTTTTAATTATTTAATGAATTCAAACATATAGTTTAAACAATAAATTGTCCGAGGAATATATATTAACTTTATTACAATGTATATATA
>JABFQC010004430.1:0-12683 GCA_022817085.1 Psilanteris sp. ZL-2020
GTCATATAATTATGATTAATAAATCCGGTTTTAATTATGCTTGATATTAAAACCATAATTAGATTATACATAAAATTTGGAATTTTTATAATAAATGTTTAAAAATTAAAATACAGTTTTTTTAACATTTTATTGATTACTTTCATGTGTTGTAATCAAAAATACATCCGTTAAACGTGCAAATCAAATATAATTTGATTTTAAATTTATATTTATGTATTCCAAAAGAGGAACTACATTTTTGGAAGAATAATTCCCAAAATTATACAACTTGTCTAAAATATGATATCGACTTTTAGTATTACTTCATTATTACTAGAAATATTTAAAAAATGTATTAAACCAAATTTGTTAATGATTCCAAAAATATTTGTGAAGTAATTCTAAAAGCCAAAATTAACAAAATTTGAATTTTTTTTTATAATAATATTATTAATAGTATCCATGCCCATGTCCATGACCGTGTTCATGTACCAAAACTGGTACTTTTTCCTTAATATAAACTGGAATTTTTACAGGATATGGAACTTCTTTATGAACTTCTACTGGAACCTTGACAAGAACTTCATATGGAACAGGAACTTCCACTGGGACCTTGACTGGTACTTTAACTGGATATGGGACTGGTTTTTCTACTGGAACTGGAATGTGTTTTTCAACATGAACTGGGTATGGTGCTGGAACATGAACTGGAACTGGTCTGTCCACTGGTACCTTCACAGGAACAGCATAAGGTACATGGACGGCTTTCTCGACTGGATATGGAGCCGGAACAGGTACTTTAACTTCACGATGAATAGTAATAGAAGAAATGTGGCCATGATCGTGACCTCCCAAAGCATATCCTTCTAATCCATGTCCACTTAAACCATGGCTGTGTCCATGGTCTAAAGAACTCAAACCATGACCATGATCAATTATTGCACCATGACTGTGGTCTAAAAGATCTAAACCACCGAGATCATGATCCAAACCTCGTTTAGTCTTATCAGCTTCCTTAGGTTTTTCAATTTCTTTAGCTTTATTGTCAGTAGCAAATACAATTGCTACTAATAAAGAAAATGTTATCAAAATCTGAAATATATGAAAAGAAATGATTAATTTATGATTGAAATATATACATCTTTATTACTTTCATTATTACTTTAAACATCGAAATGTTTAAATGAACAAAATATTCATGATATAAATATGTATTACCTATTTACAAATAGGGGCTCTTTATTCGTAAAATGTATTATATTTCAATATAACTATGTATAAACGAATAATTAAATTTATAACTGATTAATCTTTTTTATTGTATAACATTTTTATGTGATATTACAAATCTATTTTAAAGTTTTCGTTACTTTTCCATATTTTTAATAATTTAATAAAAGACGTAAGCTTTTTTAAAGTTATCTTCAGCCATAAATAAAAATTTAACGAGCTTTTTTATTTAAAAAAATGACAACGTGTGGATTAATTCAAGTGATTTATCTGTAATAAAATTTTTATAGTTTTTTATAATTATCTTTGCATTATAATTAAAAATATAAACACACTGAAAAAATAATCCTAACAATTTTACAATACCAGATATTAAAAGTAGGAAAAATATATCAGAAATTTAAATAAATATTAAACGACATTTGTTTGGTAATATTTGTCAAGCTTTAAGAAGTTTTTAATTATAAGTTATCACGTTTATTATATTTTTATTACTTAGTTCGGTAAAATATTTTGTTTTGTTGAGTAATTTAATATCGGAAAGCATTTGAATAATACAATTATGTTATATAGTTAAAAATAATTTATTTACTGACAAGTTAGCAAATTATTTTTTTACACAATGCTTCATTTATATTTGTTATGCTTTTTGTTACTCGTTTTAAATAAAATAAGCGTTTTATACTAAGTGTTCATAAAGAATTCGGCATGCACTACTGTTACTTAAAACTGATTAAACATTACAAATATTAAAAATCCATTCCAAAAATATTCTAAAAATTTTATTATATATAAACGTATATGTATGTAAGTGACACATTCCATACTCTAAAATCTATATCATTAAAGCAATATATATATAGATATATAAGTATTATGCATAGCTATACATGTCATATTATGGATTTTGATAGTTTACAAAATTTGTCAGTGACCTATATATATAGAATATTGAAATTTCTACTGTAGCAATGAAAATTACATATTTATATTTTTCTAAGCAGTAATTTTACGATATAATTTTTATAATGAATAATATATAATATATTTTTTGCATTACTTTCAATATAGAATATAGTAATAGTCATAATAAATATAATTATACATAAATGCCTTGAGAGATTACTATTTCTATTTATATTTGAACGTTATTATTAATGTATTATATTTGCACAAGATATATGTTATACAGAAACCATAATTTTATAATACTTTAATTGTTCCCATGCCTCCTTACACCTAATTCTATATATACTTTAATATTGTAAAAATAATTTTTATTATATTAATATTCGCTCGTCAGCCTTAATGCGTAAATGTGATTGATAATTATTTAAGAAGAAATGTTGAAGCAAAACGTAAAACAGAGAGAGAAGATACTTTAAGTAAACTCTCACCTGGGGGACGTTCATTCTAGCTTGTGGAATCGTGCACTGAACTAACTTGTTAGTAATCAGACGCATATATACCTGTACTTTCGCTGAACGAACCCACTTCGAACTGTTTAAATCCTCTATCGTTGCAACTGCCTCAGTCGAAATTGCTCCCTTGTACTGTTTTCCCACGAGTCAATACAAAACTTGAGTATGAAGAAATGGTTCTTCAACTGTGAATTTTAACAGTAGAATAATCCATCGTTATCATTCAGATAATATTACTACAGCTTACTTTCATATTTAACGCCTTACGCAATATATATGAATCTCGAATCCAAACTCAAACTTTATCTTTAATGTTTATTAATGTTTATCTTTTTATATATTAATTAATACGGTAGTTTACTACTCTTTAAATATAATAATGGAAGGTTTATCAAGTTTATTTTAAAAAATTATATATAGCCAAATTTTGGCGCTTGCTTGGTACAAGCTTGGGCCAAACATTCAAAATAAATAAATTTCAACTCGGTGACCAAACATCGCCGAGTAAGAATCAGACTTTAGTGCTGGCTTGGCACAAGATTGGGCTAATCATTTAAATTAATAATGTTTAACTCGGCGGTCAAACATCGCCGAACAAGAAAAAGACTTTGGCGCTAGCTTGGTACAAGTTTGGGCCAATCTTTCAAAAGAAATAAAGTTTAACTCAGTCTTTGACCAGCTGTGGGCCAAGCTTAGACCAAGCTTGGGCCGTTTATTTTTTTACGTGGGATATCTACTAGACGACTAATAAAATTCAACTTAGAATATATCGACCACGTGGATATAGGTATAGCAGCAGTGGACTAACAGAATGAGGTTAAGCAGCGTTTATCGTAGATATTAAACGGATAGGTGACCGTTTTTTAAAAGTTTAATAAATTATGTTGTGACAAAGATTTAACATACATAAATATATTAATGAGATATGTAGAAAATGTATGTGTTTATGTAAAATATTTTTTTATTAATTTTGTTATTTTTAGTTTATTTCACCCTTGGGTCAAGCTTGGACCAAGCTTGGGCCAGACGGCGATTTATTCCAGAGATTGACCATCGATAAACATCGATCAATGTTCGTCAACTCTGGGCCAAGCTTGGGCTGTTTATTTTTTTCTACATGGGTTTGTTTATATAGTAGTTTTATGAAAAATAATCATATAAATGATCCGTTTATAGTTCAAGATTCTATTCTACAGATACATACGTTTATATACACGGGGAAAAATATCAATGTTAAATCAGCATTGACTCAACATTGACTCAAATTTATTCTCACATTTTTAGGTTAGAAATGTTAAATTAACACTGACTCAATGTAGTTTTTACATTGTATCTAATTCAAATTAACATTTCGAGAATAACATTGAATACATAATGTTGATTTAGCATTGATATTTTTCCCCGTGTAGTAATATAGTCAAAATGTTAATTAATAATAAATTAATAATATTTTTTATTTTTATTTTACTTTGAATATTAAATATAATTATTAAATTAATACGTTTATTGTTAAATCTAACAATTTAAAGTAATATAATATTTCTAAACATTTTAAAATTTTGAGTTATCGTGAATTTAAATTACTACTTCCACAGTTATACATAAACAATTTATACACATGGAATATTTTTATAAATATTATTTTTTACTTTAAATAAGATTTTTTTTATTTTGCATATTAATTAAGTTATGTTTTATATTCAAATTCGTATAGAAATTTCTATATAGTAAAATTCAATTTAAATATATGAAATCTTCTCAATTACCGATCATAATCCTCTATTCGTTAGAAGATACTTTATTTTTTCAGTCTCGAGTAGAATATCATCTGAAATTATTAATTCTTCTTGTCGATATATTTAATATTAAAATCATCTAATTACTAAACTATTCTATTAAGCATTAAAAGATCATTTTAAAAGTGTACAATAGTAAATCATAAAATTGTATACTTGTAATACCGGCGTAATACTGCTCGTATTGTACGAACGAGTAATAATAAAAAAGTAATTCGATTTAATGAAAGGTATGGATTTTATTATGTCAATAATACATGAAGTTTTAACACTAAGAAAAATAATGCATGAGAAATGACTGTTTATCCAAATACAATATCATTAAATTATTTTGCTTTAAATCTTCGTAAAATAATAACAATATTATGCGTGTTAGCTATTAAATGTCAGAATACGAGTTTAGTTTACTTTATGCATTCTACAAAATAATCCAAATACCTTATATGTTGCATTTGCTAAGAACATGAGTAAGTCGAAATCATTCATACTGGGTCCAATTGTACTTGTAAATGAAAATCGCCAATGACTTACCAAAACATAGCTAGGTAGGTTAAATCTCAACTTACAAACCAAATTGTGAGCTTATGTTGTAAGAACCCGTACGTAATCCAGGCTTAAATAAATGTACCTAAAATGTTCAAGATTTAGTAGAAATTTATATTGCCACCTGTCGAGTGTCGGTTCATCAAAATAAACAAGGAATGTTTCTTGCAAGAAGACTACGATTCCAAACACTGCAGTATGTTCTATACGAAGAGGAAAGAGTAGTTTGAAATTAGGACACTGAATTGGTCGTGGCAGTCACCCGACTCAAATTCAATGAAAATTTGTAGAAAAATACAAGTTCTTGGAAGTAACGTATTTGGCAACTGATATTGTTCTTGATATAAATAATTGCTATAATTGCAAAAAATTATATTAGTGGCTATATGCTTAATATATATTTTATATTTATTATTAAACCGGTTTTTTTATAATTCAGTATTTTTGTTAATCATTTAAACTAAATCATATAAAATAAGAAATATTATTTGGTCTATCAGATATTACGAATTATGTAATACATTTTTTAAAATTATCTTTATATTTTTGTTTGTATTAATATTTAATATTTAATAACTTATTAAATATTATACGGAGAAAAATATAACTGAAAGTTTACTATAACATAAACGAAACTGGACGTATACTTCCAAACATAAATTTATCAGTTAAATTATAGTAAAAAGTAGCATAAACATGATATTTTCTTTTGTGTTTTCAAATTTCAGTTCTATTTTTCTCCGAGTAGTCAAATTATATATATTATTAACTTGCGTTACATTTTACGTATAATATTATATAAATATTTGTTTTGATAATATAAAAATGATTACGAATATTAACATAGATTCTGTAATTATAATGTTATAAACGCTTATTCATACGCAACGATTTTGGGTAAATTCTAATGAAATTTGTTGTTTGTGGGTAAAATAAAATACTTATAAATTTTATAAATCAAGAAGCATTTATATGCTTCTTAATGATAATTTATACAAACAGTGCAAACAAGTATCTGATATTTGTACTCTGAACATTGTTATATATATGTCATTCCATTCATCATTTTATAAATGTTAAAGAATATATTAGGTCTTCTTTTTAGTTTTCATTAATATTTATTAATATGAAATCAATAAGAGGAATTTTTCGTTATTACATTTTTGTATTCGTAAAATAAGATTTTGGGTATTAAAATACTTAAAAAAAACGATTAATTTTATCAAAATTAAAAAAAACATTACAATAACAACTATATATCATTCTCTGCAATTAATGCAAAGAAATAAGATACGGATACAGTGAATGCGAAAACTTCTTTCGTTGTAAAGATATTGTTTGAAAGAAATTCTCCATCATTCGAACTAAATGAATTATGTATTAAGCAGTATGGAAATAGAAATGAACTCGTTATATTTAATCATAAGATAGTATATATACAGACATTTTAGTTGTTTATTTCACATATGTATATACACAAATATGTACATAGTGCAACTGACTGTTACGAGGATAAAAAAATACCCCCAAACTACCACTGCCTATCATAGAGCTAATAATTTCGGGAACGGAATTCAAAACTACGAAAAGTCAACTCGTATACGGAATGGTATTTTCAAGGTCTTGCTTATACAATGCGGTGCTGGGGTCACCTAGGACCTCGTGTTTTGGGTTTTACTAGATTTTTAAAAAGGGGGGGGGGAAGGAACCTCATAACAATCGAAGGATGTCTTTATATATATATATATATATATATAATTATTTTTCTTTATAAATAGTTAATATTCGAAAAATTTAAAGCAATAGCAGAATAAATTTTATCCATATAAGTTGCAGTTATAATCATTGCAGTGCAGTATATATATTTAGTAATATAGTTTCTAATAAATAAAATAATTTAGTTTATATTAAGTATATATTAATTGAATACATTATTTCAATAATAATACATTTTAATATTGTTTAATTTTATTCATATGATATATGCCAATTAATAAAGAAAAATATCCTGCTATAATAAGGAAGAGTTATAAATTAATTATTCCAATATAAACTAATTATAATACGAAATTAGTTTATTTTGTTATTATATTATTATATCTTCTTTGTTAATTATAAAAAACTAAAAGTTTTCATCTTCTTCCGTATAATCGAATATTGACTATGTTCTAAATATTTAGAGCAAATATTTTATATAAATAATACAAGAAATAAACAAATTCATATCTAAATTTTTTTAAATGAATATATTTTTAGAATATGGATGTTATAAAGTACGATTTCATTATTTTATGATTATTTTTATTATCATCAAATATGATCTTTTGCTTTTACAAAAAAATAACAGTCAATTTTTAATATTATGAAGATTATCGTATATATTATTTGATTCTTCACCCCCAGTCCACCTTCCTTATTATAATTCCAACATATAAATTTACATTAAAATGTATACACATATATATTTTAAAACATGTTTTATAAATTATCGTAAATATTTAATTAACATTAGTAAAATATTTCTTAGTCGTTTATGACACATTTTCATTACATTTTAAAAACGTAAATCTAAAATTTGTGAAAGTGAATTAAAATATTATGAAATTCTTAACTCGAAAATGTGAATGAGAATAATTTTGCTTATATTGTATTGAACAATTTAGAGTAATTAACATTTTTCGAAAAAACTTTTTATTTTTGAAATGTAAACAATTTTTAATTATTTTATAAGTAGCTAAGATATTAAGAAAAGTGTACGTTATTTTTTAAAGTAAATTCTATTATAGATAAAATAATTAAAGTATAGTCTAGTTTCCTCTTTCTGTAGAGAAATTCGATTATAATTTTAAAATTATATATCTGATAATTTTGGATTGTGCAATAATGCACTGAAATATTGGCATTTCATGATGATAAAAACTTAGTAATCAAAACGAATTGCGCAGACAATTTTTTTTATAAAAATTATTAATTATTGTTGTTTAGTGCGACTGCAAATTCAACTTATTATATGGAAAAGGTATTAATGGACTATATTAAAATAATTATGATTTAAAAATATTTTAAATATAATTTTAATATGTTTAAAATATAAACATGAAGGAAAAAGCTTGTAAGTAAAATTTTCTTAAATAGCGTTTTATATTTATTCATTATCAATAGTAGTAATTAAAAAACCCATTTATTATTTTATTTATAATATTATATGTATATCCAATTTACAACAGTTTAATAATGCATGGAATTAGCCTTATGTTTAGTTAATACTTATTTAGTAATTATTATTATAAATGCAAATGTTATTACTCAATTTCTTAAAGCATGCTCAGTTAAGCTGTCAATCTTGCCTGTATTTTATATGTCAAATTAATATATTCAATTTTAAAAAGAACTAACATTTAATAAGAAACATAATGTTTTTATAAAATATCAATTAATTTCAAACGTTAGATTTTAATATTCATAAATGTATTATATTATTTGATTGCAAATCTTTAAAATGAAATTAAATTAAAAATTCTTTTTTATTTTAGATTTAAATTAGATTTAAATTAATAATGATAGGGAAATACAAATACCATTACGGAACTAGTCTTTTGGATCAACAACATAGGCTGTTCGGATAACAATCTTTGAGTATAAAAATATATAATGTTGGACTGTTGCAAGATTTGCAGTTTAGATTGTAATAGACTTTTGATCTGTACTTTAAGACTTACCTGACAAAGCAATTTTTTGATTATCGAAATTACAATTCTATTTTGTATTAAAATTATTTAATATTGATATAATATTTTTCAACAAATTTACGTTTTAAAAACTAGAAGTTAATTAATTAATTGTACATTTTTATTAATATAATGATAACATAAAATTATGCTAAATGAAGAGTTATTTCATTTAGCTATTTGATAGCGTGTCACGAATTAATACAAATAGAATTACAAAGGCATAATAAAAAGAAATAAAACATTATTTTCGGGTTGGTCATTGCTCCAGACAGTACGTAAACGTATGGACTATTGTATTAGCGTTCAGACTGCGTATATAGTCAGGAATATTGACCTGACATTTATTTTTATCAGTGATGGTTATATTATAATATGATAGAATAGTATCTTTCGATATACTTTCAAAGATATTCTGATATTAAATTACTTCTTATATATTAATTACTAGAAATTTATTAATGTAATTTTAGTTACATACAATTCAACAAATTGTATATTATTACTTATCTATTCAATTTGAAATTGTTCTTCAATATCGTGTTATATTGCATGTTATAGAGTAGTGATGTTGAATCTTTGGCCGTAGCGTATAAGAACATTCTGTAGATTTCAGTAAGTATTATGAAAATCGTTTTTGAAATGTTCTCTGAAAAATAAAGAACATTATCTAATATATAAAATTAGATACCGTATTGTTGTATAATGATACTTGAATACAATATCTTTAATTCTAAAGAGTTCATCTTCTGGGCTATTATAGTAAAATATGAATTATCCGATAAATGATGATAAGATTAAACGGTTTGGGTAGCATGCACCGGCAAAAGGGCGTATCTACAAAACATCTTGATAAACACCTTGAGCGAGAAAACATCCATCCATATATTCATAAGAGTCTCGAAGTCGACACAGCACTGAAGCCTTTCTCGCTATTGCATAAGGTTACGTTCGCGTTTAGTGGAGCAGAAATGCAGACTCTGCGAAAAGTACGTCCGTACGTGACGTACAACAGAAATCGTCCTAGTTATATACACACTCTTATACGAAAGAACGCTCAAGCGGAACTCCATGAACTTATTTTTTTTTTGAATCGCACATAAACTAGTAACGTCCTACTCGGTATTTGATTTGTTGACTGGTCGTAGAAATTTTTATTTGCGAATTTTCCTTTCACGATTATTCTATTATGAAATCTTGCTAACATTTATTTTAATTCATCATATATTTTTAGCACTTTAACATAAATTTCAATTATAATATAATATACATTCTGTAATATACGATTAAATTGAATTGTTCTCTTCTCAAATAATCACTCTGACTGATTCAAACGTCTTTTCTATAATTGGAAGAACATAATATGAAAAGATAATATATATCACTTATATATTAGGAAAGGCGTTCGTTATTTTTCAAAGTAAATTATATTCTAATAATTATATTACAAAAAACTTTGATCTATTACAAAACGATATAAATCAGATGTGAAATTTGTTAATTAATTGAAAATTTCGTAAAATTAGTTTTAAATAAGAAGATATTGATAGTTAGTTAAATTTAATTTTTATAATTTAAATTAAATTATATTATATTTTTATATTATATTTTATTACAAATTAAACTGAGAAAAATCCCATTCAGAGAAGGCCCCTTAAAAATTGTTGTATTTTTAGTTACTGTTACCGTATTATCTCAAAACGCTGACATAAAGAACATTTATATAATTAATTATCAGCCATTTGTGTGTAATTATTAGCAGTATCAGAATTTTTCCCATAATGTATATTCAGTTGCGTTATAATTTTGATCGTAAATTCTATGAAATAATGATGCATGTTGTCTTTAGGTCCGTGTTGTTATACATATAGTACTTTTTGATGCAATTTCTTTCTCAGTGTATGGTATTAAAATGATAAAATTTTAAAAATAATTAATAAAATAATTCAATATTGTTATTTACATATATATTGTTTTTAATGAACCTCCAAGGAGAAATAAATAAACAAAATTAAAACAATACGTCTTTGTAACATAATTTGATACGCGTGGGTAAAATACAATACTTATAATTGTAAGTATTTTTAAATTTATTCATTGAAGGTTTCGTTCATTAAAATTCATCAGAATCCTACATAATATAATAAAAGTTGTACATAATTATGCATTTACAAAACTTTGTCCCTAGTTTAAGTAATTTTGGGCCATTTGTATATATTTAACGAAGTACAGTACAAAACTAATAACAGCAATCGTTTCAATGCGAGTTTAAAAACGAGTATAACGAACCAACTAATTTACAGATAGTTTTTTTAGTATACAGAGAATATATGTCGACAATATCATCGTTCTTGGTAATGTTTATTATTGATAATTATAATTTTAATATAGATATATGAAATTAATAAATATATTTATTATAAAAGTCCTATTTGGTTTTACTCTTTTAAAAGTCTGTTGGTATATTATTATTATTTCATTAATATATATATATGTGATTCAAAAATTGCTAATCGAAATACTCGTTTTGTATTAATGTTAATGTAGTGAAAAATGTTTATAAATAGTAATATTAAACATAACTTTAATTTAAGTAGGTAGTTAACTAATTACATATTTATTTAATTCTTATAATTAATTTGTTGTGTGAAATTATATATGTCTACGTAATAAGGTTATATACTTTATATTTGAGAGTTATATAAATATTGAAATATTAAATAATTGTTCTTAATATAAGGTTTGATTAAAAAAGTTAATTTATTATTTATTGTTTTGCTTTTCAATTATGTATTTGTCTCCCTACGTTCTGTTTAACTTTAAATTATATTAATCTGCATATAACGTATTTAAAATTGAAATTCACTGCTAAAAATATATAATATGTGTTTTATTTAAGACAGCTGGTGATTTAAATAACTCACTTTATGTCTTAAAAAAATTATATATTAAGATACTTTTTTCTAGCAGAGTGTACGTTGTTAGGTATTAAAAATGTCAATATTAAACAATTAATTGTCACTAATATATTCATATACTTAAATTACTGTGTTGCTTAAAACAAAACAATACAATTATCTACACATTTAATAATATCTTTTATGATTTGAAGAATGTATTATTGATTATATATACACCAACAATAAACGTGACTACTTTATAAAGCTTTAACACAATAACGAAAGCTTATTTATTACTTTTTTAATGAAAATATACTTTTTTAGTAAAATTTTAAAGTACTGTACATATTCTATATTAAATTCACTAAATTATAATATACTTTAGTATAAAATAAACATTTTTCTCATGTATTATACTTCTAAATGGAATATTTTAAATGTTTACCAAAAAATAACATACAGTAGTAAGTATATCTTTAAAAACGTTTTATATATAGAACATGTGTTTAATAGTGCTGTAAAGCATTTAAAAGTGGCAGTAGTAATATACTACTATTTACTTACTATAATTTAATATATGTATATTAGTCGCATTACCACGAAGTTTCACATACTATGACACTTGTTGTTCAATAGATTAAAGATAAACAAATTTTAATCACGCGTTTGATTCATCTATTAAAATAATGATTAATATCTAATAAATTTTCATGTTTGTATTTATAATGACATTTATTATAACAGTAATAACTGAACGTAATTGCTGCTTGCTTATTATTAACTCTTATATAACAAAGTATCGTCCTATAAAACGCAGCAAAGTGTAAACATTTTTTAACTCTTCATCTAAGTTAAAGAAATAGTTCTGCAATTTATTTATCTGTTATACGTTAAATGCGATTTTATACATTAATTATTTTATTTATAATGATAATGTAAATGTATCATGGATTACAGAGATCACCTCTATATAAAACTTCTATGTTAAGAGTAGATAAATATATTGCTAAAAACATTAAATAACTAAATAATTACTTAATTTTTTATAAATATCAAATTTAATGATACCCGCACAGAAATGAT
>JABFQC010004431.1:0-12682 GCA_022817085.1 Psilanteris sp. ZL-2020
GAAAACGCAGCTTTAGAAAAATAATAGTCCGTTGAATTAAACGTGGAAACTAAACGAATATAAATAATATATTTTTTGACTTTTATTATTTAATAAAATAATCTAAAAATCTCTATTAAAATATGTATAATATCATTATAAAAGTTATAAGTAATATTTTTCTTTACGTTATTATTCTTAATAAAATTAAAAATTATCTTTTCTATACTTTAGTTCCTTTTATGCTTCATTAATTAATTAATTAATAATATGTATCGTGATAATTTAATTTTAAACTATATAGTTAAAAATTTATTACTGATGATTCTAGAAACCGTGTAGGGTCCCAAGCTCCCAAATTCCTGGTTCCGTAAAGAAGAGCAGTGAACAGTGTTGCCATTTACGTAGTGAAATTCTATCTTCTAAAAACGGGATATTTTAATGTGAATTCAGATTTATTAAATGTGGAATTGATAAATTACGT
This sequence comes from Psilanteris sp. ZL-2020, assembly GCA_022817085.1. Lineage (NCBI taxonomy): Eukaryota > Metazoa > Arthropoda > Insecta > Hymenoptera > Scelionidae > Psilanteris > Psilanteris sp. ZL-2020. The sequence continues at coordinate 464 of JABFQC010004431.1, forward strand.
CGCTTTGATGGCTAATTTTTAATGTTAAGTTTTATAATTAATATTCATATCAGCGTTCCCAACTGTATGGAAATTTCCATGTTTCTGTCTTTCTTCTACATATTGTTTCTGTATTGGTCGCAACTGCTGTATGGAAAAAATTTCCATACAAAGTTGGGAACGCTGATTCATATACTTCATATTTATTAAATATTGAGTTATTGGCATACCAGGTATTGGTATTGAATTATAGCCACTAAACACAACAACAAAACATCATACTATTTCATACTTTATATTTTGATTATACTCAATAAAGAGAACTTTGGAATGCTTTTGAGGTGGACGTTGCTTAATTGACTGCGATTAAAACGTTTATTACAATTAAAAATAAAAAAAAAATATATATATATATAAAACGTTTGAATCTCTCGGTGAGTTATAATAATAAATATTATAATCTTTAATTGAAAATGAACATCAGTAATAGAATTGCTTTTGATTACTCATTTACTTTTACTGATTGGCTTTACTTAAATTGAGGTTATGATATGTCTATTTACATTCCAAAACACGAATCATATGCAGAAATCAGATACTAAATTTCCGTTTTTATTTTGTATAGAAAAATTCGAAAAATCGGTATATAAACTTGAAACGCGATTAATTTTTATTATTATCCTGTTTAACCATTATTTCAAAAAATTCTGTAATATAAATGTTGATTGAATCGACACTTATTATAAAAACAGAAATACTGAAATTAAAAATAAATGTAGTAAATATAAAGAATATGATTGCATAAAGTTATTTATATTAATAATAAACCAAAAATTAATATTGATAAATTTAATAATAGTTTTAGTAATAAAGATGCAATAATTTAAATGAGGATGATAGTGATTTTAATAAAATGTATGATTTAGATAAATCATTAGAGAAAGTAATAAAGAAAATTTATCCATTAAACATTGTTTTATTAGTCAAGCAAATATTATCAAAATTATATTGCCCATTTAATGATATTTCTTTTGATTAGTGTAATGTAAATGTAACAGACTTTTTTATATTAATGTATTTAAAAAAATTTCATGGACCTTACAAATTAATTAGGTATTGAATTGAGTTTATGTTTGGTTTTATATAGTAAACATAATTGAATGTCTGAAATGTATAATAATAATATGTATACATTCATATTCTTAATTGTATAATTATTTCCTACATATTCTTAAAAGAAATATGTGGATATATTTGTATTATCAATATCTCAAATTTTATTATAGATGAAGTTTGAAATAAATAACAGGTATTAATAACAATTAAGGTTTAAAATACTTTATTACTCAACAAAAATAATATTGTTAAAAACATCAGAAAAAATACTAAATTTGACACATAGATAGATAGATTGAAAATAGACAATATTATAAATAGAAAATATTTAAATTAATAATTACATTAATGTTAATGTATACATATATTTTTTTACAAAAATGCAGGTTATCATGAATAAGATTTCAAAATTTATAACAGAAATTAAATCACAATTCTCGGACTTAGATGATGAACCTAATGAATTCCCATGTTTTATTTGTCCTGAGAAATTTACACTTCCCAACGAAGAACGCAATTTTCTTACACATATATTCATGCAACATCGATTGGTTATTGCAGATGCTTCCAAAATTGCTAGTTTTAAAAGGTAAAAATAAAATACATTAATAAAATCATGTTTTATATAAATATGTATTAGAAGAGTTTATGATTTTTATTTCGTAAGTTAATACAAATATGTAAATATAAACTTAATTAAAAATTTTATTTGTTATAATTTACAGTTATGTAAGATATTGGAGTATAAAATTCTGTTCTGAACCATTAAGTAAATATTGCACAACAGTTTTATTGAATTGTACTCCAGATGGACAAAAAAGTGAAAATGAACAATATTTCTTATTATCTGATTGTTTATCTGAAGATAAAACGTTAAGAAGCGAATTGCATAGAGCTAAATTGGTATGCTATTTTAACAATGTATAAAAACTACAAATTTATGTCTATCTGGACTTATTTTACTACTATATGAATAAGACTTTATTAATTAAATTACACAAATAAGTATATTGATAATAATTTTTGGTTTTAATAAATATATACATTTTATTAATTTATTATATTTTGTTCAAATAGGAGTGGGTCCTATCTGTACAAGAAAAAGAACGCAATGATAAAACATTCAAACGTTGTTGTATATTCTGTAGAACTCATATTTGTTCTAGAATTTCATATGTAAATCATTTAGCTGAAAAACACAACTATCAATTAGGTAAACCAGAAAATCTTGTATTTATTGACAAATTATTAGATATAATTGAAGAAAAATTAGTAAAGTAAGTATAATGATAGCAATGAATATATAAATTATAACATATCAATGTTTTTAAAAATGTACAATTCTTTTCTTTAAAGATGTAAGTGTCCATTTTGTGATAAAACATTTGTTAATCGAACTGTGTTGATTTTACACATGCGTAAAAAATTTCACAAAAGAATAAATCCTTATAACTCAAATTTTGACAAATTTTATATTATTAACTATTTGGAAACTGATCAAAAATGGAGAAATAACGTAAGTATATACACTGATAGAATTGTGTAACCATTATTGCAGTTGAGGAACTTTCGCATGAAAGAATTTGACCAAACATTAAGCAAACATGAATTCAAAATTGTATTCAATTTAGTCAAACTATAAAAAATAGTTTGCATGTTTTCGCTCTAGGTAACAGATAAATGAAATTATTGCTAGTTTCAAATCTAACGAAAATGCGATATAGGTAAAACTGCGTTTTTGTCTTCTGTCTATGCAACAATAATTTGTGCATAAAAAACAATATAGTATACAGCGTATCTATATGACCAATAATGGTTACAGAGTTCTTTCTGTACAGAAATTTTATATTTTATAATAATAATATATATATATATTCTTTGCTAGTAAATATTAATCAAGCAGTGTAACAGCCCCTTTTAATTTATATTTCATAATCTTTATTAAATTTTTTTATAAATATACATTATGAATAATATTTCAGTTAAATTAAATAATGAAAATAAATTACAGAAATCCAAAGATATATTAGATGAGGTTGAGGACAATAATGATAATGATAGAATTATATTTAATGATGATGATGAAGAACAAGAGAATACATGGTCTGACTGGATTGATGAAAGCACTAAAATTACATGTTTGTTTTGCAAATATCAAAACAATACGTTTAATGACGTTTTATATCACATGATTGTAATGCATAATTTTGATTTAGAAAATATTACAAATGATAAGGATTTTTATGAAAAGGTATTGTTTTTTACCATTTTGATCAAAACTTTAAGCGTGCTCAATATTGTACTTTTTTAGAACATAATTATATGAAGATTTTGCCTTTTAAAATAACTTAATTATTACATAATTGAATTATAAAATACAATTTCAATATATATTATTTATAAAATAATTTAAATATGTACTGTATTAAAATAATGTAACAAATATTCTATTTGTAATATAACCCTACTAGCACAAATATCATACAATATCCATAATGTATCGATGTCATATCTATTGTCCATTTTTTTGAAAAATTGATCAATAGATAATTGTGTAATATTTTGTGGATATCTCATGATATTTGTGCTTGTAGGGAATGTATAATTGTATATTTATTCTATTAATAATACGTTATAATTTAACAAAGTAAATTTTATTTTTTATAGATTAAAATAGTAAATTATATACGTCACCAAATATACTCATCACGGTGTATTTTTTGTGATGTAAAAGAGAATAATATTCAAGATCATATGCAAAAACAAAATCATTTTAAATTACCACAATCTAAAATTTGGCTTGAATCACAGTAAGTTCATATGTATGGTATACATATAAATTATTATTGAAAGTAATGCAATACCAAATTTAAGATATATATTTATAAAAATATTTAATTACTCAATGAAGAATTTTTATTCAAATATAATATTATTTTTAATCATTCATATTTTAACTAAAAGTAGCAAAAATACTGTTCAATTATGTATTTAATAATACACACACATACTTAAATAAAATATGAAATTATAAAAAAACTATGTAGCATATAAAATTTAATATATCTACATTTTTTGTTAAGGTTAAATATGGCCATGAGAAACAAAATATAGTAAAAAACTATTATTTATATATTTTTAAAGCTTTCTTATTTATTTATAAATGATTTTCAAATTACAAACGCTAACGTTTCATCAAATATTCGGTGATCTCGTCAGAGCTTATTCAATGTATTGTAAACTATAATTTTGAATCTTTATCATATTCAATATAATAAAATAAATTATTTTTAAAAGCAGTATAGTTTTTAATTATGGACATAATAGACATAGTTCAATTTATTAATATAAACCTTAACACATAACAAAATTTGTATGGTTACATATTTATTACTAAATGTGACAAAAAATTAAAAACTATTTACTTCACTATAGATGGAATAAGTTTTATTATTGAAGAGGTCAACGCATAGTTGATGAAACGTTAGCATTTGTAATTTGAAAATAAATTATATATAAATAAAAACAAGTCTTAAAAACATAAAAATAATAGTTTTTTACTAAATTTATCCCTCATAGTCATAATTAACCTTAACCAAGGATAAAGATAGATTAAATTTTATAATAAAAAAAATAGTTCTTAAACAACATTTAAACTAAAAACGATTACATTTGATCAAAAACAATGATGATCGACAACCAATTTAACCAAAAGTAGTATATAAAGTCAATAAAATAAAATTCTTATAAAAGTACTTTTTCAATTTCAGATAAGGCTACATTTCCATTAATATTGAAATATCTTAGATGATACATGTGATATATTTAGAACTGTATTCTTGAGATGCGACGACGACTTACGTCGCAACTGATAATATGTTTTCACTGTTTAACATATGGAAAAAAGAAGGTGGAAAACATCATCAGTCACTACGTACTTCGTCATCACATCTTAAGAAACGGTCCTTAGTCTAAAATACAGACTTCAGTATTCACTTTTCTATTTGTAAAATATACTTTTAGTTTTAACTAATTTTAATACGTGTATCTACATTGTATTATTCCTAAAACAAACTAACAGTAACCTTTTATAAAGAAATATTTTTGAAAAGGGATTTATCTATATTTATATTCTAAAACATAATGTTTTATTTGTATTTGTGTTACATTATCCATTGTCATAATAGAACAGATTTTTCATTAAAGATAAAAAATGTATTAGTTTTGATGTTTTATCTATTGCCTTTATCTGATGTGACGAAATAGAAAAATATTGTCATTAAAGATTTTCTATTTGCTTAATAAACTCAGGTAGTTTATTAGAATATATAATATCTTAAATAAACATTTTAATGTATTTTAAATAGCATGATTTTAAAAAATGTATATTACTATATAGGAAATATCTATCATTTACAGCACGGTATAATGTGTATGTATATCATTTTAATACCTGCTGATTTCGTTTGAATTTTTGTGTGCTGGATTCTTGTGTCATAAATAATAAAAGCAAGATAATCTTTTATACTGCAAATGAATAAACGCAAAATATATTTACATGACAGTACTGCATTTTCATCATGAAATCATATTTTTATTGTTCGACTTTGATAATTATTTAGTATGACATATTTAATGCTTATTACGTTTGATTTTATTTAAATATAGTATAAACTTGCTTACTATTTTAAATAGAAAAATTTCATAGAATAAACGGAAAACTTTTTAAACAATTATAGTTAGATATTTCTGTCAGTGATATTTTAATTTTAATTTGATCATACTATAATATTATTTTTCATGCAGGTTTTACTTTCCAAAGTATGAAAATGATCCCTTTTTATATAATTTGGATATAAACAACAAGGACATTGAAAATGAAGAAAATATTGAAGAAGATTTTACGCAAAAATTAAATATATCTGAGGCAATATAATTTTTAACTACTGTTTTAATTATACAAAATAAAATAAATTTTACTGCCAATAATAATTGCTTTTATTTTTTAAAAAAATGTAAAACTATTTTAAATCAAATACCCTAACGACGGTGGTTAATTTCATAGTGTTGTTTTCAGTAGATTATAACGACGTGATAATTAGTAATTTGAACTAAACACAATTTAAATATATTTTATATCCTTAAAAAAACTTTTAAATTATTAATATAATATATATAACAAAAAGTATTTCAAATACAAAAATCATAACGCAGACAAATATAAACCGCTAAATTTTAAATTCTTAAAATAATTATTGTTTTATCTATAGTTCTTATAAATGAAAATAAAAATTGAATAATGTTTATTCCTATAACAATTACAGTCAAATGATGAATTCATTACTTAAAAAATTAATGTATATGGTAATATGAATTGTTTTCTTGTTCGATTGGCTTTATTCATTTGCTTAATTGAGGTTTAAGTAAGTTGCATTTATTCACTCTTTTCAAGAATATTTTGCAGATTACAATTAAATTGACTTATGAAGTGATAGTATAATCATCTAATATGAACAATTTTCTTCTTACAATGATAAAACTTTGTTAAATTCCGTTTAAAATAATTTAAAAATGTATTAAATTTTAAAATCATTCGTTAAAATTATAGATTATTTATAATTTAAGTAATGGATTAAGTAATAAGAATTAATTTTCAATAAGTGTTAAATTCAAACATATCAGAAAATTTATAAAATGTCGCTTTTCGACAATTTAAACAAACAAACATTAAAATCTGAAAAGTTTGAAAAGTTATAGTTAAAAATGGCAGCACCTACGGTTTTTAAAAAAAATACTGGATCAATAAATTCGAGAAGACATTAAATGAGCATTAAACTTTATAATAGTTTTTTATCATCTTTTGGGTACTTCTAACTTGATAAGAAACGTAATTTATTCCTATGGTTAATGTGAATTTAATTATAAAATTAGATTCTTAATTCATATATATGTATACATATACAATGTTTATAAATATAGAATTTAAAATAAGTAAATTAGTAGATTATATTAAATAAATAAAATAAATATAAATAGTTTATATAATATATACATTTTTTTAAAATTGCAATTTCTAGCTAGTAAATTTATGTAAATGTAAAAGAAAATATTATTTAATAAAACTTTATTAAATTTTAAAAATGGTTTTAAGAACCATAATGTATGCGTTTATATTAGTTAAATGAGTATAAAGAAATTATCTAAGAATATTATTATATAATATTATTATAAATCTGTCAAGTGTTTTTAAAAGTGCTTTTACATATTAGAAGAAAATTTACAAATTATAATTAAAAAAACTTAAGTATTATATTTCATAATATACAAACCTAAATAATAGTTTATAATTAATTAAATATTATTTTCGAAGGAATTATAGAGCTATTTTTAATAACAAGTCTGTTGTACATATTTTTTAAATAAATTATGGTCAAGTTTTATTATTACATTTATTATATTTCAATAAATATTATCTTAAAATTTAAATATGCTCTATGTAACGTTGTATTCATAGAATAGAAAATCCTTTATGTTGTTTTAATACATTGAATATATTATTTTTAGCGTCGATCAATCCACCAAGAGTTTGATGAAGTTGTGCTACTTTTGTAGTGATTGCTCCCTTAATAGCATTTTCAATATCAGCATGTATTTTCTTTCCTTTTGCAAGTAGTCCCTGAAAATATATATTAATAAGCATTAAGTAAAATTTCAGTCTTTTAATTTTATTTACAATTAATATAAACATATAAATCGTATAAAATGTTTATATACTAATAAATATATATATATATTTGTTTAACTATAAATCAAACCTCTTTTGTTTGTTGCTGATTAGCTTCTTCTTGAACTTGGTTTTGTACAACTTGTTCCACAATAATTTGCTTCTTTACTGGTAATCTAACAATATTAGGACGAACTATTTTTTCTACGATCACTTTTCCTTCAAGTACAACTTTTGTTGGTCTTATTTCTTCAATGATAATTTTCTTTTTAATTTGTGGTCTAATTACAGTTGGATGGATAATTTTTTTTATAATTACTTCTTGTTGAATAGGTTGAGTACTTTCATGTTGAACAATAATTTGTTTTGTTGTTGGGGTTTTAACAACGCTTGGAAGAACTTTTTTTATAATCATTTGTTGTTCAGCGACTTGTTCTTGTTCATGTTGAATAATAACTTTTTTAGTTAACTGTGGTCGAATGACAGTAGGAACAACTTTTTTAATAATAACTCTTTGTTCTTGTCGCTCTTGTTGTTGTTCTTGTTGTACTTGTTGTTGCTCTTGTTGTACTTGATGTTGTTCTTGTTGAATAGTAACTACTTTAGTTGCTGGAGTCTGTACAACAGATGGAACCTTTGTAATAATTATTTGTTGTGCATTACTTTGTTCTTGTTGCTGTTGTTGTTCTTCTTCTTGAATAGTTACTATTTTAGTTGGTGGAGTTTGAACAGTTGGAACTTTTGTAATAATTACTTGTTCAGAGCTATGTTCTTGTTGTTCAGCAGTTTGTTCTTGTTGTACAGTGGTTTGACCTTGTTGTTGTTCTTGTTGAATGGTAACAACTTTAGTTGGTGGAGTTTGAACAATAATTGGAGCTACATTCTCAGTAATAACTTGTTCAGTAGTTTGTTGTTGTTCTTCTTGAATAGTAACTGTTTTAGTTGCTGGAGTTTGAACAACGGTTGGAACTTTTGTAATAACTACTTGTTCCGAGCTTTGTTCTTGTTGTTCAGTAGTTTGTTCTTGTTGTGTACTGGTTTGACCTTGTTGTTGTTCTTGTTGAATCGTAACAACTTTAGTTAGTGGAGTTTGCACAACAGTTGGAGTTACATTCTCTGTAATAACATGTTGTTCTGTTGTCTGTACTTCCTCTTGTTCTTGCCGCTGTTGTTGATCTTGTCGTTCTTGTTGTTGAACAGTAATGACATTAGTTTCTGGAGCATGAACAACTTTTTTAATAACTACTTGTTGCTCTTGTTGTTGCTCTTGTTCTTGTTGTACAGTAACTGCTTTGGTTGCTGGAGCTTCTACAACTTTCTTTATAACAATTTGTTTTTCTACTGGTTCTTCTACATTTTGTCTTTGTATAATAATGTTTTTAGTTATTTGTTCTTTTGAAGCTGTTTCTTGTTGATTAGTTTGTTCTGATTTACCCTATAAATAATTGACAATCTTATTTTATAATTTATGGTTATATGATTACATAAATAAAACAGGTTTAATCTATACATATATAATAATTTAAAAACAATAATGTAATATCAATAAAATGTATAAGCTTATCATTCTGAGCAAAATATTACTAAAATGTAGTTATTTAATTTATGTACATCATTACAATTACAGAAATTATCAACAAATTGGAAATCTTTGCGTGTAGTAATTTATAGTAGTCTACGATTAAATTGTATTCTTGTATGTATGTAAATGTAAATTGTATGTATTATTTATACTTACTGCATTCAATCTTTTTAATTATTTATATAATACGTTCATTTATTTTGTACAAACCTTATGCAAATGTCCAGCAATCAACTTGTGAGCCTATAAATAAAATATAATATTTTATTTTATAAAATAATTTGAACAAAAGTTGAATATATATATCATAACCCAGTCAACAACGAATTAAGCGAAATGCCCGCGAAATTGCCTCCTACATTGCTCCGAAATAACGCATAAGTAACATTCACGTGACCTAATTTCCGTTACAGCGAGACACCGCAAAGTCAACGAGTTTTTCGGCCCGCGGACTTAACACAAAAGTAACACAATATTAAGAAATTAATTTAATATTATATTAAAAACGTGACAAGTAGACTAGTTTTCGAAGTTATAAAAAATGCGTCAACTTACTACATCATGCATTATTTGAAAGTTTAAATTTATTATATAAAAATAATCTCCCCTTACCAAATGGATAATAGATGTAAAAGATGTAAATATACGTTATAAAAAATAATATTATAATGATGTAATAAAAAAAAACTGAACCGTGGCAGAACTCCTTAATATAAATTTATTACATTTTGTTTTTATTTTAATATTGATTATAAATTTTAATTTTAGTTACTACAAGTCTGTGGTAATAAAATATATTTATATTTGATATTCAGTTGAAAGATCCTTACTTGTATATACAATATATATACATATAATACTATATACAATATATTATATATTATTCAATATTTTAAATGAATTTTTATTTATAATATTTTACTATTATTTTATGATTACTTTATATCTACTCAGTATGAATTGAATTTGATTAATATTTGTTTTGCAAAAATAATGATTGTGATAATTTTATTTATTAAAATGGCGAATCTTCTCCCCGTGTTTTTAATATAATAATATTAAGTTCATTTCTTAATATTGAGTTATCGTCTACTATTTCCATTATTATTGGAGCATTCGCGATACCTTTACGTTAACTTCGCGGACCGAAACAATTGTTGTCTTCGCGATGTTTCACTGTAGCGAAAATTGAGTTACGCAAATGTTACTTATGCGTTATTTCAGAGCAACGTACGGGGCAACCTCGCGGACATTTTGCGTGATTCAATGTTGACTGGGAAATGATTAAAAATGTTATATATATTTTATATATATATGATATTTCAAATTTTTATAATTCCTTCAAATTTATATTATATATGATATTTGTATATAATAATATTGTAAATTAATTAAAAAGAATTAAAATATATATTATTCTTACCAAATCGTGTGTTTTATTTTTAATATCATGAATAATTTCTTTAACCTGGAAAACGATGAAATTTTATTAAAAATGTATCATGTATTCAATTAAAATAAACGTATTATTAATAACTTACATCATGCACTTTTCCTGTAACCTAGAATGTAAACAAAATTAAAATGTAATAATTAGTATAATGAAATTTTTGTTTATATCTAATTAATATTTTTTAAATATAAAAATTATTTATATCTACCTTTTCTATTACGTCACTTTTAAGAGTATTAAGTAAATTATGCCCTTTTTTAAGCTGCAAAGATATAAAAATTTATTACATTAATGTAAAAAATTAATTTTATATTTAATATTTATTAACTAAATGATATGATTTATAATTTTTTTAAGAAATCAAAAACTTATTTTGAATAATAATTTGATATATTAGTTAGATTTAAAAAAATATTTTTTATAATAATATTAAATATAATGCAGCCTTAAAAAAATATCCATGAAAAAAATCCTTAAGAAATTTTAGGATACAACTAATATGACGACAAAATTAATAATAACAAATTATTTAATAAACTAAACGTTTCCACGTAGCCAACGTGGATTCTAACGTTATATATTCTAATAATACGATTAATAAGCTGCATTTTTATAATAATAAAAATATTTAATTATTGAATCACGACATTATATATGTATTTAATTACAATAACTTAATTACAAACAAATATTAAAACATCTTTTTTATTTTCTATAGGGAATCAAATCAACATTATAGCCTGAAAACACACTTTGATCAAACAATGATCAAATTTTGCATTGTATAATGTCCGTACGTTTTAGCAAAATAATTTTGTGTTTTAAACAATTAGAATTTTTATAATATATTAAAAGTAATACATTTTATTAGATAATATTAATGATAATAAAGTAGTAAATAATAAAAATAAAGATTTTAAGTTAAAAGTAGAACTCAAATTTGATTACTATAACATATAATTATTGTGCAGAATAATTGTTTTGCAATTTTTAAATGAATATAGGGTATTTATTAAGATTAATTTTATATTGAAAATATTAATAATTAAATTTATCAAATACATATATATTTATTAAATAAATTTTATAAATGTTTAATTAAAATGTGCTCAAATAATTTTCGCGCAAATGAGTTTTCAGGGTGTTTCATATATGACGAATTGCTGATTATTAATCATGAAATTAATACGTCCGTTACGTAGAAATGTTGACCATGTGGATACGTTTAGTATAACTCTCCAGGTAGAAAAATCTGTGGTCTGCCAATGCTAAACGACCGGCCCAAGCTTGGCTCAACGTTGGATGCCAATCTTGGCAAACCGTTGGAATGAAACGCCAATTACCTCTGGCCCAACGTTGGCAGCA
>JABFQC010004432.1:0-12681 GCA_022817085.1 Psilanteris sp. ZL-2020
ACCCGATATATTGTACCCGTTCCGAGTAACCCCTACATTGAATGTCATTGATGAGGTAGTAACTGACAAATATGTAAAAGGCCAACGTCAGGATTACATCGGCTTTCTCCGAAACAGAAGTTTCAATTAACTCGCTTGCTCGATAGGATGATAAAATCAATCCCAGATAAATTTCCCTCCACTAATTTATTCCGATATGAGATTGATGAGCAAGTTCATCACCAAAGAAGTTTCTTATCTTACCTCGATTTCCTTATTGAATATTTGCATGATGCAATTTTTCAGAAGTGAATAATTTTAAGCGGTTTGTAACTTCTTATATACCCCTGCTGGCCCGCGACTTTGCCATGCAACCATAGACGCGCAACTCATGTCCCACTCGGCCCCACTAACGCTCATGCGCGCCACCATGTTACTCTAACAGCGCGTTTGTACGCCATTGTGCGCTAGGAATATTAAATGCGGCTGTCTTGAAATATATAAGTTATCTTTGAAATATCAGTGAAAAATTAAGTAAAATATTTTGGATAAAATATCAATTAATAAAATATCAGTGATTTCTAACGTCATCTGTCAAGTTGTCGTAATAATCCCACGTGTGTCAAGTGTAATAGACTTTACTGGCATTCTGTTTGCGTACACAATGATCTAATACAATCATAATAATATAATCTAATATAATCACAATAAATATGTATACTTACATATATACTAAAAACTTTATATATTCTAATAATATTTCACTCGAAAATAAGTCATTATCGAAATTTTGATTTCACCATAACCTTTTACCACTAAAAAGTTACTAGAGAAAGTTTACAATGCATTATCCAGAAATAGCAATAAAATGTGAAATATAGGAAGTGGAGAGTATATCTGAGACGTGAATGCGAATGTCAAAATTTCTACTAAACCCCCACGATGACATACAGACTATCTGAAATGCAAAACTAAAAAAAACGTATATGAATAAAATGTTGATGTATGATTAATAAGTGGAATTGTATGAAAAGTGAAATTATTTCAAATCAAAACAAACAATTGCACCATTGATAACTGATTACTGACATTGTACATTATGTAAATAATAACAATATTTATATATACTAATTTTAATTAGTCCACAATATTTACAAATTGGACTAAAATTTATTATACATATTTTATTTCAATTTAATTAATTTCTTATATTTTATATAAAAACATCATAAATATAATTTGCGATCTATGAATCGTCACCAAGAAGAAATACTAAATTAAACTTTAATGACAATTCATAGATCGAGTATATTTATATTGAAATGGAACAAATTTGTTTCTTTGGTATCCAAGATTATTCTGACCTTCCAATATGCAGTCGTGTACGTTTCACGCGCGGACGGTGAACCACTAACGTACGTATACTGATGTTATTGACCTTTATAGAACCATCAAGTCGAGTTGAAAAATAATTTCCGAATTAGATATAATCTACCAGAATACAGTCGTGATTTTTTTGCGATTTTTTTATGATTGCTCATCTTCAGCATGAACGTTATTATCAGTAAAGGATTATTCACACAGTATCTTATTCATATGTACACTATCTAATTGAATTTTAAATTACAAAATTTATTGAAATTTTTTTGTGAAATTATGTAAACCAATATAGTTTGAATATATTTTTGAAATATATTTTAAAATATTATTTAAAATACAGTTTAAAAATACAGAGAAGTTATAAATACAGATTTTGAATTGGAAACCATTTATTTCAGTGTTATAATTATATATAGCTAATATGTCTAATTACATGAACATTTTGAAAAAATAAAAAAACATAAAAAATAAATAAAATGTTAAAATAAAATTTCAGAAAATTCACTGTTTTAGTATCAAAGATTTCAAAATCATCATGTAAATAATAAATGTTGTTCAAAACATTTAATTGTGTATAACTTTTTAAAGTATTCAGAAATACAAAAATATTTTTCTAAACATATTTCTAAACATGTCTATAATATTTTACAAATACAGCAAATATATAAAAACATTTATGAATACAATAATTTTAAATGTCTAAGATTATGTTACTGAATATTATTAAATATTGTAAAGTATCGTTTAGTTCTTATAATTTTTATTGTAAAGTCTAATTATATAAAATTATTTATTCAAAATGATATAACGAACACCTGATTTCGTTACATACCAATATACGATCAATGATCATTAATTGCATTTAATCCATGCGTGTTTCATTTCATACACATCATAAATAAATGTTTTCATTGATATATATTTGGAATAAATTCTTATATAAAAATGTATAAATTTATAATATTAATTCCTTTGAAAAGTATAATCAAATTAAATCCTTCATATTGAAAATAATATATATTGCAAATGGTTGTAATGAGGTCGCATAAATAAGTAGTGTAAAATAACTTAAAAATATTTCAAATCTATCATATTGCATATAACAGTTCCGGTAGTTTCGGGATGCGATTTTGAAACTACTAAAAGTCAATTCATATCTGGATTGGTATTTTCAAGGTCTCGCTGTTACAATTTGGTACTGAGGCACCTACAAATCTCGTACTTTAATTTTGTTAGAATTAACAAAATAAATAAAAGGGGGGGGGGATGATTTCTTCATTCAGAAGGCGGACAAAGACTGCCCGAGGGACTTTTCCCTATTTGTTCAATAAAACAAATGTGCACACCGATAGTCATGGCGCCCAAAAGCAGTGAGACCTCATAACAACCGTAACAATATATATATGGGTCAGTATCAAATTCCATACTTAACCAAAATTTCCATATATATATAATAAATGTGCCCTTCGCCACCATTGAAGATACAGCCTATTTAGGCGCCTAGTTGCATGTTTACAAAATTGTTATTTTGTGAGCAAACAGGGACAAAATTCTTACTCGCAGGAGTAAAAAGGAGCAAAAGGACCTAGCATTGTATTTTGCGGGTCTTTCCTTAAAAGCCTCATTATATATGCGTGTAGATATGAGAACAAGTCTCAAAACTATCATCCGTAAGGTATTTAATATTGCGTAAATGGGAAATAAGATGGCCGCTTATCCTCAAAATGCTTATTAGGCAAACTTATATTTATATGGGTGCAGGATATAATAAATACTAGTCAAATTATACACGAAAAAAAAAGATTTGGTTTTGGTACATAATTGAATTTATGTATAGGTTTTTATTTAAATCCTATAACTATTTTAAATATATTAAGTATTTGTATTTATCCAATGCAGCTAAATGATTCTTATTGTCTGTTCTATTTATTTGACTGAATCAGTCAAACAGTTTATGTAAAATAACAAAATGTGATTGGTTTTGTAATGTTGTCATTAACTTAATCTCTTTCATAAATTTCGTAACTTTTCTTTCATTTCAAACAATGTAATGCGAATCCAAGTATTCTAATAAAATAATTATAACGTTTATATAGATATTATTTATCAATAAATATATTTGAATTGCAATATAAGTATTGATATATTTCAGACTCTTATATTATTCAAACTATAGCGTTTTCATAATTTGTTTGACTGATTCAGTTAAAATTGTATATCAAATTTAGTTAACAAATGTTTCTAATTTAGGTCAATAATAACACATAAATATGTTTGACTATTTTAGAAAAATTTTTATCTGTACTATAGTCAATTTTTTTCCGTGTACATTGTTAACAAATATAACTATATATTTTTCATGAATATATATGTGTGTGTATGTGTGTGTGCGTGTGTAATTAGGTGCAAATGAGAATGCGCCCTATTTGGGCCCCTAGTTATGGGTGTGCCAAAATTGTTTTGGCGAAGCACATCAGGCGGCCTTCGGCCACCCTCAAACCCCCTCCCTTAAAAATCTAGCCAAACCCAAAACACAAAGTCTTAGGGGACCCCAGTACAGTAGTTTGCAAGTCTGTCCTCGAATGCAACATCAAGCTCTGCAATTGAGGACTGTCCTCAAATGCGACTACGTGCTTGAAGTTAACATGACGTAAATGGGAAACAACATAGCTTCCTGTCCTCAACTGCTACATGAGAGACACTGAAAAAAATAGGTTTGTCTAAAACAGTGAATCTATCAATCTATAGTAAATATAATAATCTAAATTTGTGTAAAAAATTGTCAACCTATTTGACTAATTTAAAAATTTTATTGTCAACGTATGACAATCAGATTGTTTGTTCGTATATTGATATTTTTGGTGACTAAGTTAGTCAAAAATTGACTAAATATGGCAAGTTTTTTTTTTCTGTGTATATATATATATATACATTACAGGGTTATGTGTATTTGATTAAATCTTTGAATTGTATAAATCCTGGTGAAGTTTTTTATACTTCTTAATCATGTCGTTCTTTTTATCAATACCAAAAAGTTACAAAAATATTATAGTTTCACATTTTATATTTTTTTCTAAATAACCATAAATTTATATGTTAAGCTATTTAGAGCACATTTTTCGTAATATAATTTGTGTGAATAAAGATAATTTATTGAAAATTACTGATTGAAATCACTGGTCGAGCGAGTAGTAAACCGTTTTTTAAACCGGTTGTAGATATAGCAGTATTTACTTGTGCTTGATTAATTGCATTTATCGCCTTTTGTATGTAAAACGGAATTAATATCTTTGTTATAGCGGCTTGTAATTTTAATGAAGAGAAATAAAATATTTGTTTTTACGTAATATATTTTTTATTTGCAAGTTATTGATATTAAGACTTTAAGATTTCGAATTTTAATCATGATTACTATAATTAATAGTAATGTTTTTATAATATTTAAATGATGAGTTATTTTCTATGGGTTATGTTTCTTAAAACAGTGAATATTTTAATTTAAATGGAAATTATAAATGTAATGCATTTATAATTGAATTGGTGTTATTAAAAAAAATTAATGAATACAATTTTAAATTTTTAGAAATAAAAAAATGTCCATAATTCTGAGTAACAAATCTATATGCCATATATGATGATCCTATATGTTTTATTTTGTATGGTCACGCTTTTCACATACGCTCGAGAGATGTATGACAGCCTTAGAATGCTGCTTGCATTGTAGAAATTTCGTATCGACTATCATATTATCTCAAACACGGCTACGTTTTAAGGTATTATCTATTATATTTTGACAGATATAACAGAATTTCTAAAAATTTAAAATAAATTTTTTTCTATATTTTTTAAAACTCTTCACACATATAGTACAAAATAGAAACTTTGTTTTTAAACTTAGATATATAAATTAATTAACTTATTTTAAATACATTATACTATTTTTGATAAATATCTGTCACTAATTATATATGTAATCATCTAAAAATAATTTAATAAATGTAGAAACATGTTTTTTTGAAAATTTAACATTCTAACATTGTAGGATTTTTTTAACAATTCCTTATTGCATAAAATAATGTTTAAATATTTAAGTACAGTAATAATAAAATAATTAAAAAGCATATTTCTAGTAGACATATATATATATATAGTTATCGAGTACAGAAACATGAATAGAGTTTAATTTTTGTCTTTTGTTTATTATTGATTTATTGCAATATATATTCAGATAATCAAATTAGTTTCATTATTTCTTGGATTATTAGATGATATAGTACTTATATATTTATATTCTTATAATATTATAATATTAAATCTAAGAAAGATCACTGTATTTATATTTAAAATCTTAATATTCCTTATTTTATAACATTTTTATTATTTACTTGTTAAGATGTTATTAAATTCATAATATATTTAACAAGTAAATAAATACACCTTAGTGTACGTTAATTGTTTATTATTAAATAAAGTATAAAACTAAATATAACTTTAATATAAAAGGCAATATTATGATATCTATGATATAATATATTTACGATATTTTATTTTAAAAACGATTATTTACTTATTACGAAATATTAGGATAAATTGAAATAATATTGTTACAATATTGTAACATTATAGTTTTCATTTTCCATTTATTTCACCAACACAATTTTCGTTGAATTCAAACAAATATCAAACCGATTAACATATCTAATTTATCGAGTTTAAAGTTTATTTTGTACTATAACATAAAAATTAATTAAATATATAAAGATAAAATAGTAACTATTATCTAGTTATTTTAAAAATCAATGCATGTAAAACATTTAAAAACTATATATAATTCTTTTTTTCATTCGTTAATGTATTATAATAAGTAAAGAAAAATATTATATATATATTATTATTTGATATAATTTATATTGCACGTATTCTATTAAACAGATTTAATAAATAAAATTATTCTAAAGATTGAAGAGTTTACATGATAAACAATGAAAGTTAGGTTAGTAGTCCTATAAAATTACGGGTCGATGGTTTAAGTCGCGGACAATAAAAAAAAAATAAAAGTAAACTCACGTTGATCTAATCCCTGGTGACTGCGTTGCTAGCTGACGGTTTGTTTTCTCATCGTAGCGTTAGTTGTCTTCGAACTTATCCAAAATATGGAATATATTTACGAGTATAATTGTGGGATATGGGATAAACAGACGCGTACTGAACAGTTAGTAATATAATTAATTAAATACTGAACGCGTGTGTGCAATATTGATAGCTAAAGTAAAACTCAAAATTTTCTAACAAGTGATAAATATATTTAATAACAAACTAATCGATGCTCTTAATCGATGCACGATATTTTACATTTTATTTGTGTAAATATATAAATATAAATAACGACATGTTAGAGACATAACATGTCTCCTATAGTTATAGGCGCCTATAGTTACCAGTTTGCAAAATTGTTTTTTGCAAAAATTGAGCGGAAGGCACCTCTCCCCCTTTAAAAAAGTAGACCCTAGAATCGGTTTTTAGTGATCTGTTCCTAAACCTGTAGTTAAATGTATGGAATATGGGAATATTCCTATACAATTGAATGAGAATAAGCCCTAAACCGACTCTATTTTTAAACAATAACATTACATTAAATGATAAACAAACCAAACATGAAAAACCTTAAATTAATACATCAAATTAAATCAAAATTAAAATATGCCCTTCGGTAAAAATTAAGACGCGTAAAAATTAAGGGTATTCCGCCACCCTAATCAGAGGGGCCCAACGTCTAGTGTTGAGGGATGAGTGTCCTCAAATGCAACATTGCATAAATGGGAAACAAGATATTCTAAATTGATATTTTAGTCATATATACACTAAGAGAACAAGATTTCAGCATTAGCAATCTGGATGTCACAATCCAGATTGTTAGAAATATTATTTAATTTTCATGTTTTTAGAATGTATTTTATTTATATTTTATATATACCGATAATATATAAATGATATATATATATTTTTTTTTATAATAAAACATTGTTTTATATCTTAAATATTTGATATTTATACATAACATATATATAATATATATCATATATTTTAAACTCGTATTACAAATATTACATTAGTAACTATAATTTTAATAATCTAGATCACTAAATATTCTACAATCTAAGATTATTCTATTAAAATATGTGAGATTGCAAATTTAACTATATAGATTTTTTATTTAGCAATATAGTTTTCTCAGTGTATATATATAATATGTATGTATATTAGCATAGAAATGTAATTATTTTTAATCGTTTGATTATAGTTGTATCTTATCGTATTGTAATTGGTTAATTTGAAAGCAGGATATTTATATTTTTATTAATTATGATAATATTAAGGTGTCATAATACATATATAATGTTATATAATATATTATTATTAGAAAATGGCTGTTTTAGTATAAAAGTATATTTAAAAATATCCTTGATAAGTATAACAAATTTTCTAAATAAAAATTGTCAAAAAAAGTTTAATCTTGTAAAATAATTTGCATGCCTGCCAGTCCGTACTGTCCAATCTATCTTCAATTGGAGATGTTCAAATAATGTGTCACAATTTTAGGACGACAACAATATGTTCCATATAATTGAATGCACACATTTTGTCATTTCTGAAAGTCAACAACTTCAAGCATAACAGCCTGAAGTGATACAATTTTTTCCATTTATATTAATGTGAAAATTTTTGGTTCAATTGAATGAGCTTTTATAATAATACATCAAAATTTGCATTTCGAAAATTCTACTTATTTAATTTTAAATGTCGTTATCCGAAAATGTAACGTATTAAATAATTCCAAGATCATCCCTGTAATATTTAATGTATCCATTAACAAAATTGCAGTCATGCTATCTTGTCTTCATTTGTAAAATGTTGCATTTATTTTAAGAATTTCTATTAGCTTTTAAATTTTATTATAACAAATGTAAAGGTTTACGTTAACTCGTACCAATACTATGAGTCATGTAGAATCATCATAATTATTATTCTCTTAAACTCAAATGGCATAGGTACGTTCGTAATGTAAGATTGCAAATAATAATTTTCAATCATTTTTTATTTAATATCATTTCAATGATAGTATCTGTGACATTCAAAAAGAGTAAGTATAATATAAACAATTGCATTGTATCAAATCAGTTTTATATTGTATATTAGGTCTATGAGAATATTATATTTACGTAGAGGTGCATAAAACTTGTGGAATATTGTAATAAAGGGACATACCAGATTATATAAAAATATTTAAGAATGTAGTTGTAAATTTCATAATTGATGTTAATATTGGCCTTTACGTACACCAATTTTATGCGCAAGTCATGTTATTTGTTTAATTTTTATTGAATTATCGCAGTTCATATTTTGATAATAATAAAATCTCAACTTTTATTATTGGTTATTGGAATAATTAATGTAAAAATTATTATCAAAATACAATTATTTTATTTTTAATATTCAAAATAAAATGTAAGAAACACAATTTCAAAAAACATGATTCAATAGCAATATAAGCAATATAATTAATATTTTTTTGTTATATTTACAGATGTAATAAAATCAATTGTGTTTATTAATTGGCGAAATAAATCTTCATGCTTATTTAGAAGAATAAATTTCATAAATATATGCATAAAAATAATTCAGATTCTGAACGTATAATTATTAATAATTTTAATTCAATGCAATTGTTAAATGTTAAAAAAAATGACAACAAAAATGTTAAATGAATAGTAATATAAACAGATATTTTTTCAAATTAAAATGCCTTAATTTCAGACACCTATTCATTAATAAGATATGCAAATATCTCGTATTGAGACAACTGATGTCTTTAAATAAGCCTCTTGCGTCTTAAAATATATATCAGTGTCTGAAAGTAAAACATTTTCATATGCTTTTTAGAGTATATAAATGTATGATACAATTGGAAAGGAAAGAAACCATAATTACAACAAGCAAATTGAATGTTTAAATATTTTTATTATTGTATATATTTTATCTTTTAATCTGTATAATTTTGTACGTTGCTCGATATTATCTTGTTATATTTGAATTTTAACTAAATGATAATAATATTTTATAATAAAAAATTTATTTCTATCTTTTTACTTTTACAGCTAAAATCTAACATTTAAACCTTTTTAAAAGTCTTAGATTAATTGTAAAAAATAAATTTTTATTATTTTTTAACGTTATTAAACGTAAATGTATTTATTTGAACTTGTTTATTAGTATAATATAGTTAATATTAGAATAAAATATAATTTATTACACTATTTAAATATTGCAGATATATAATACCTATAAAAGCAAAGCTAATCCACTGTAAATTACTTTAAATATAGTGTTTGTTTTAATAATTCATTGATTATACGCTATTCAGATTCGATCCAACGTTATATCTGATTAGAATTAAATTCGATTAGAAATCAACAGTCTTTTTTTAAAAAAACCAAACCCTTATGTTTTGTACGAACCCGGGCTAAGCCCAGCCCGAATCCGGGTCAAGTCTGATCTAAACCCAGGTAAGTCTTCCCTATAGGTAGGGCGGGCTTTGATGCACCTGTAATGGAAATTAAATTACATTAGCGAAAAATTATAAATTTAAACCGTAGTTTCAGTAAACAAATGGTAGCTTATTTATCATAACTTAATAATTATTGTAATGCTTATATAAAATTGAGAATGTTACTTCATAAGCATTATAATTTTCAACTTATATATGAAATTTACAATAAAACGTACACTTTTATACGTAATCCACAAAATTCTACATTCCATAGCACTGTTCATCGTAATAAACAAAGCATTACTAAATACAATAACGGTATATGAAATATAACAATAAATGGCAGAATGGTTTGCAAGAAATGCCAATTATTTTCTTTGCACCTCAAAATACCTTTTAATCGATATATGACTTATGCTATCTTGTTATATTTTGTTATAATAATCTCCTACGTTGAATGCAGTCTCTACAACAACATCCTATTGTATTTAAATGATTTCTAATTGTGATACTTTCAACGGAAGTCGGCAAAACGGCAGCTTAGTTTATAATTCTGCGATTGCGTTTCTACTAATAAACTTACCACGTACACCCGCGCAGATAAATCAAGCCGTGTAATATATCTCTTTAAGTAAATAATATTTAATGCATTTCAGAAAAACATATTCCCAGCGCACCGGGGTGGTCTATTTATTAAATGGTGATACGCAGAGCACACGATTTAAAAATGTTCTGATTATGCCACTATTTACACGGCAAATAATTGTTTATTTTTCGATAGGTATCTAAATAGCGCTCAAGGTATCTTTATCGTGAGTTTTGTCCTTTTTACGTCCGGCTGTTCTCTTTAGTGTATCTCTATGACAGGCAATGCGCGAGCGCCGACTCGACACGCGTAGTAGAATCCGGAGGCGCCGGCGTCGTCCGCGTCGCACTGAAAAGGACCTGCCAAAGGTATCGCTGATATTGTTAGTTCGCCGTGACCCGCCGTCGTGTTAGCTTATACGTTACATTCGAACGACCATTTCAAACGTTTGCTTCTGATCGACTCCTTATCGGGTAAACAATAATATACTACGCGCCGGCAATAAACGTTACCGTTGACGTATGCTATTATTTTATTTTTACTTATATTTAACTATTGTGCAGTGAATAAAACAATGTGATAGCGTTAATAAATAAATTCATTACGAATGTAGAAGGATATAAATCGCAGTGCAGTTGTAGTTAATTAATGTATGTAAGAAAAGTAATTCACAAACGCTTCATGTAGAAAAGCTTGAATGAAATTTTTCCAATTTATTTTCTACTATGTAAAGGCTACACACACTAATAAAATATTTAAAAATTCACACACATTTACCTTACGCCAGCAAATATACATAATACATTCAGAATTTCAGTTATAAATTTTATATTATATTCTGCATCAGAAATTCAGCAATTAAATTTTATTATTACGTTTTATTTTATATTCAAATAATTATATTTATTGTTATCTTAAAATAGAGAATTGTTTTTAATTCATGCGCGAATGTATAATTACTGCTATATACAATTATACATACAATTATGGTTTTGCTGAATTCAATTTATCTTTCAGTCGTTAAAAGATTTCAATATTTTATATAATTTTTTTTAAATTGTCGAATTTTTTATTCTTACCCTAAATCAAACCGTTTTATCATACTTACGTTATTTAACTAAACAATAATTATACAATAAGAAGTCTGGATTATTTTAGTAGTAATAAATGTTCACGTTTCATTAATATAATTAACGAAAAAGAATTGTCCGCGTGTTATTGAATATAATATGAGTTATAAATTAATTTTGTAAATTTACTTCGATATTAACATTTAATTAAAGAAATTATATATTTATATTTATATAATATGTTAGGCGTGCACACTGAAGTAAAATCATTGTTAAATTAATCAAAATATATGTACTGTCTTTTGCGAAATGCACTTGAGAGGTCTTACTAAGTAGTGTTAAGAACATGTACGATTAAAATTATATTAGCTGCCAGACAAGAGTGGGGTAGATTCTCACACGCGTTAGTCATTTCCTTTATAATGGATTACCTGATGTGTGACTGTTACTAAACTTAAATCGAAATTTGATATTTATTTTTGAACACAGTAAATAAATACTAATTTTGAACATATACATTACTCGCATAATTTTATTACGAAATAAAATTTCACGTTTCAATTTTTTTGTGCGCGAAAATTTTCATATTTAACCAAATTTAAAGCTATCGTATATACGCTTTGTTACGAATTCTCTCGATATTTAAAAAACCGTTAAAAACATATTAACATGTTACAAACTATGAAATATTCCCGTATAACGTTTTTACTGTATTACGAAAGGAATATTTTTTTTACATTTATTGCTTTGAGTCTTTCCTATTTCAAGTCTTTGTCTTGGGAATTTCATGATACACTACACGCCCATCTTGAAAACATAATTTTAGTTAGATCATTTTTAGTTTCATCTAATTTTTATCTCGATTTGAAACATTATAAAATACATAATAAAATGAAAAATAAAATTATTTTTAATATTTATTTAAAATATTATAATGCTTTACAATTATTTAGTATAAAGTCATACAAAGTATTAATTAAACTTTTAAAATCAAAACTTACATATTAAATATATTGTATATCTTATATATGTATTAAAAGGTATATTCCTTTTAATATATTTTATATTTATATTTTTGTTATATACAATTAGTTATCTAATATCTTTATCAATTAATC
>JABFQC010004433.1:0-12679 GCA_022817085.1 Psilanteris sp. ZL-2020
ATATACTTATACATATGTACAACATAAAAGTTATAGACGATGAGCATGCACTTTCACTTAAAGTGACGAAAGATATTACTTTTGATGCGTTGATGAGGGTCTTGGTAAAGAATAACGGTTTGAATATTCGCTAAAGACTTAATAGCAAGATAAAATGTTCATAAAACTCAAATTACTCCTAAGTAGAAAGTATGGGTGTAAGTTAGCCTTGCAAATGGCTTTTCAGAATGTGAAAACTACCTAAAGATTATTTTTTAATATGAATTTCTGATGCTTGAATGAGAAGCAAATAGGATTAGCTTGTTAATGAATGAAATCGCTCAGCATTAGTTTGCGCTTATAAATATTGTGAACAAATATGTATCACCCATCGCTAATTGGTCATGGTTTGTTTTGTCAATGACTTCGCGAGCATAATTTTTAATTTAAATTCCGAGCTTTGTTAGTTTTAACAAACTGATGTGAATTACGAGTTATAATATGTACTATATGGAAAGAAAAGAAATGAACAAACTTATGTTCAGTCATTATTTGTATAATTGTTATTTCAAATGTTCGAGTTGTGTAAAATGCATTAATATTCCATTCGCTTCCAATATTTTATTTTTAAAAACTTTTTATGCCACATATGTTTAAATATTTATTAAAAAAAACGAAGATATATTTCGTTCACTTAACGTATTTAATTCAGTCCATTTTGTTACACATTATTTGAAATATTATAAACAATCTTTTAATATGTAGGAGCTGTTTTTCATTTAAGATTATGTGTAATCGTCTTCGAAGAAAGAGTAGTTTCACTTGTATCTTCATAGAAAATGACGAATTAATTATTAATATTATAATATAATATTAATTATTTTAATTTAATTATACTATTTTCCTTTTGTATAAAGACAACAGTGTTCAAAGCTTCGACCTGATTATCTTACAATTATGTTGTTTTTATATCACAATAAAATATTTAATATACAAGTCAGCATTTTCTGAATCTGTAATTTCGTTACACTTTGATGCTTTTTATTATATTATTTTCTCTCGTGTAGTCATGAATAGAACGCACCATCTATCAAGAAAAATTGCAGTTAATATTAATTTTGTATTTTATTATTTCCTAATTACTTGTTTAATGTCGTCCATTAAACGACACAAACGTAAAACGACAACGCACATTATTAACACTATATATATATATTTTTTTTTTATTATACCTTTATTCATTGAAACATTACTTCTCATTCACATAATGCTGTAACCGTAGTTACTTTTAATGTCAACGAACCTATTCGAAATAAACGATCTGTAATCAAATAATTGATATAGTTAGATATTTTATTTTCTATGGTTTTTTGTTAACTGATGCCTTAAAAACGTAAACGATATTTTAATTTTAAAGCGAGCGATCAGTTTTGTGGGAATGTTTTCACTTGGCGCCTGAAGCGATGCTTGCGTCTACTTTTGCCTTTAAGTAATCTTCCGAAAGTCTTGACACTCCTTCTTTTCCTTGTCCTTTCTTCACACACTTAAACGCAGGAGAAAATGTTTCACTTAGAAATTGCGTGAAATTTTAGCGTTTTACAAAAAATCGCGAAATATGCTGATAACAGTACTATGCAAATAATTGTGTTTACATTTCAATTATATGTTACACCTGATAGTGATGAATATGCCCAGGAATCAAACAAGACATATTAATAGCAGGTTGGACCAAATTGGATTAACATAATTTAATATCCATACACCGCTAAGACTTTAAGAATAAAAAAATGTTATTCATTTAATGGTCTTTGGGATATTCAATAAATTCTGGAATTCATTTTTACGCAGCAAATGTAACAGGTGTAATATACTCTTATGATATTAATTAATATGTAAGGGTTACTTTTTGTTAACCCGCATTAATATATAATTTTCTTTATTCACATAGCATAACGTAAAAAATAGCTGAATATTTGTGTTCATTTTTGTGAGCGGTATAACAGTTTATTGGGGTTATATACCGTTGTGTCATTATTATATAAGTCAGCTGGATAGCTCCAGTAATCTTGACCACACAACAAATAATGACTTTGACCATTAAAGCATTGTTTTCAACCGTTATGCCGTCAGTTAGGAAATTAAATGGTTTAGCGAATGATTAATAACTTGCCAAAGGAATACGTTTATTTTAAATCAAAACACTCTGATTTTATTACAATTAGTCGACTTTATACCCAGCATTCAGACAAGAAAATGAAAATGGAGCGATCGAATGTTCCACGATTTTCTCAGTTCAAACTGAAATTATTTTATCCTCTTTTAGAATGCCATACAGTTGCCATCGGACGTCAACACCAACGAATTAATTAATTATCGACTTTGACATTACTGTAGTAGAGTAGAACTTGGTGAAATGACACCAAATATGATGGCTCCATTGTGAGTCTGTAGACCTACTCCGTCCAAATCGACGGCTCAATTATCGATCAAAGGATTGAGCGTACGTGCACGAAATTGGTATATCCCGTGCGTATCGAAGCTGTCAAGGGATCATAGTTGTCGAAGCAACGACCTCGGCACGCCGGCGAAGGAATGACAGCAATGCCTAGTAAACGGTTCTTTGCAACTGATTCGACACAAAATCGTTGCCAGTGATATTTCGAAAATGCCATTGCGTCGAGCTTATTTCCCCGTTCACGTTGCTCGGCCGCGAAGCGTTCATTTTTGTTCTCGCTTTTTTGGTTCTTGAACGTCCATATAAAATAGACGCTTTTTGCCGGAGCATCTCAGACGACGGTCGCATGCACGAGTCACTCATAATGACTCGGCAACAACCCACTGTTTCAAAGCGCGAATGCCACTCGAACGTTCGTCGACTTCTTTTAATATTATCGACGGAATAATTTTCTTTTTGTTCGTCGTTGGTCGCGCGTACACACAGCCACCATAAACTCGCCAGTTCAATGACTCTTTAATGCCCGCTTCTTCGTTAGCATCGGATCTTTGCTTGTTGCAGTACAGCGCGCAGAAGAATGGCCGTTTCTTTTTTCACTTGCACGCCGTATCGGTATCTTCTTGTGTTTGCGAATGAATATTTGATAGTGAATGCGAGCGGAGAAATGCGACGGGACCATTACGGACCTCGACTTGAATTTGCGCTTCGAGGGATCAGTGCTTTGTTTTTGGCGCGCTGAACCGACCTAAAACGTGAACGTCGCTTTGATTGCGGTCTGCTTCTTCTTTTTTTTTGTTGTTTTTGTTTTGGCCTGCATAAGGTCCGTGGCTCCGTTGACTTGATTTATCTTCGGCTTTTTACGTCCTATAAATTAACACCTTTCGCTTCGGTTTACGACGTTGTTTATGCTAAGCTGAAAATCACTCGCTTGTAATTTTACAATTTATATAGCGTAACGTGGAAGCCTGGAGCGTGAAAAGCGGAGGCGGTGTAAATATTTCATAATATTGATTCTTCGGGTTTTGTAACCAGACAGATGTGGCGACTGGACCAATCATTTGCATGGATGGTTTACACGAAAATCATTCGTTGCAATTGACGAAACTGAGTCACACGTTCGCAAAAACACGCACGACAGCGTCTGCGGTGCAATCGCAAGTGACGATCACTTTTCTTTTTAACGATTTACGAGTTCTGTAATTTGTAATCAATTAAGAGTTTGCATTAGCTTTCTAATCATTCTTCGGCCTCGCGCATTTTGAACTCGACGTATTCTTGGATTCGGTGCTTTGTGAGAACTCTGAGTCGCGTCACTTTTCATCAGTTATAATAGTTTTCCTGAACTCGTTAAAGTCTTGATGCTCCATTGTCGGGGCAAATTAACGATTAGGCCACTTTTTATGCCACGAGCTGGATTTTTACGGCTCGGTCGCAAAAATATTTAAAAACCTGTGTTCCGAATCCACTCCGTAATAGAGAAGTCGTGTATGATGGCGCGGATAGGATTTGATAAAGCCCGCGAGTCACATGTAGATCGGCGAAAGTACTATCTGGAAAGTATGGTGCGCACGCGCATTGTTCGATGCAGTCGATAGAATTTGTTAAATTCTTCGATTGGTATTCGAGTCCGTCGTTATCGCTAATGCGCTGCGATCATGCGAAATATAATTGCTTTCATCTCTAATTGAATTGTAGGCAATTTCATCGGTAATTGATTTCGAATCCGTTTCCTGAGAACCGTTTTGGCAAACCGTTGCAGCGAACTATGCGCTGAATCTTTTTCACAACTAAATTAGAAATGTCTAAGTCAGGCAATCATTTTCGAAGGTTGCTATTTTCGTTTCAAGATTTTTCACATGGACAACCTTTTTCTATTGGCATTTTTTGCGTGTCAATAACTTATTTTGTTGCACTGAGAAATTGACGTTGTACGGTTTGGATAGTAATATATTGTCTACGCTGATAGGTTAAAACAAATAAAACTTTTTACACAGAGAGAAAAGAACATCAATGTTTATAAAACAGGAATATTAAATTTTAAGAAATTGAATATTAATTGGTAGTAAACGGAGAAAACGTTGTATCAAAAATTACTATATTTACTACTACTACTCGTAAGATAGAGTTTTTGAGAATAAAGATTTTACTATATTTAATTACAGTATTGCAGACATCCTACGAAAAATTACTATATTATATAGTAATCTATACAGTAATAAAGATTATTATTTTCATTTTTAAAAGCCTCATCCTACGTGTAGTAGTAAATATAGTATTTTTTGATAAAACGTTTTCTCCGTGTATATCTTTACACGGAAACTTTGTTCTAACACATACTAATACAAAATATATTGCATTATTGTCGAGTCAATGTAAGAACAACGAAACTGTATGTTCAGAATAGCCAAATAAATCTAAGAATTTCTATATAATTCAGAAATGGCATTTAGTTGAATTGACTATATAAATAACCGTTTCAAATACAATACAAAATAATTGCACATTATCCAATACAGATATTAGAATCACGACAATACGTTTTCTAAATTAATCATCATATCGTTTAATTTAATCGTTCTTAAATTACATTAAATTAAATAATTCTTTACAATTAATCATCTTACTTTAAGACACAAATTCTAAAATTGCATTGACTTACTATAAAATTAAGAATCTTAATTTAAGATATTAGCGTTTTAAATAAAGACTAGGAATGTCTTTTGTTTTGTGAAATTTGTTTAGATCATTTTTAGCCAATACTGTTCACGAAATTTGGTGAATTGATTTAGAAAAAAAAGTCATATATTTTAGTATACCAATTGTTAAATTATAATGAAAGATTGATATTATTTAATGACCAAGCTACTGATAAATTGCAAGTATGAAAATTTATACGAAATTAGCGAATTTTTTAATTATAAATTGATATTTTTTCTCTCAGTCAAGTGAAAAAAAATTGATAACTATATTAAATAATACATGATAATGTTACATTGTTCCTATTACAATATGATTTTTTCGATGTACTTATATATACAATATACAATATTTTCATGCATTTAATGTACATATTTAATTTATTTTGGTTATATTTATGTAAATTTGGCTCAAGTTTGAAATTACAACATTTGACTGGAAACTACTTAATTTTTTTTCGAGACGGAACAAATATTGCGTGCCAGATATAAATAGAAGTGTTAACTTATAGGGGCCAATATAATTTCAAATATCTAAAACTATTGCTTTGATTTATCGATTTATCGTTTTAAACAGAATTTGCCATGATTTCGCGTATGCGACAAAATGTGACAAAAATATCAATCTAGGTTTCTTTATATTATTGGTTTTGGTTTAATATAAATATGTGAGTAGTCCGTGACACCAATATACAATTTGCAATTTATGGTTTCTGTCGCTGACCTATATTTAAATACAATTTGACTTTGTGATCAAAGCACTGAATCAAAGACGAATTTAATATTCAAATAACATAGTTGTACAAGAAAATGAAAATTCCAGTCACAATACGAGTGACAATTAGCAGAAAACGTTCAACTATTTTTCACAAATGGTTTTCTTTAGCTCGAATTCCAATTCAAATCGAACAAACAAAAAGTTTCCCCAATTTCGAGCTATAAATCTAAATGCGTGACACCGGGAATAAAGAATTACAGTTAGAGAGTGGTGCTATAAAAGTGGCATAAATTGTCGCATCATTTTTTGTCCGACGGAAAATGTCGATTTGACAGAATTGGCACGATAAATGGAGAAGGCATTGTTTGTTTTTTTGTGTTAGAATGTGTTGGTTCCCGAGACACGTACAGCATCGAGTGAAGTTGATCCATGGAGTCTGTAATAAAAGGGTAAAAAGCGGGGTATTTGAATGGATCTTCGTGCATTCCAATAGCGATTGCAAAGCAAGATGAAGCGTACGCGAGTATACGGGGATTAAAAAGTCACCTTACAACCGAACTTTCTCGTGGCCCACATACATACACGACGATCGTTCTGCACCTGTGATTCATTCGTCTTTCTTTGCAAGCGCTCACCGACTCGAAGCGTCTTTTATTAATGTATTATATTGTGTGCATTAGTATTAAATGCCTCGTATCAATAGCGTACGGCTTATAAATAGAGACCGTGCTCAGAAATTGAGTTATAATATAAACTTGATAGTGCGAGGCGTTTGACTGCAAACGAACAAGTCGAAATTAGTATTTGCGTCATTTGTAATTGTTTGTTTATAAATTATGATATTGCAATTATTATATACCGGCGATTCAAATCAAGATTGCCTTGCATACAATTGAAGCTCTTTTTGTCATCGACATATCAAGGGTTTATCTAAATTGCTTAATTTGATAAGTAATTATGTCTGATTCTAGTTATTTATCGAAATTCAAAACGTATATAATACGATTAAAAAAGATAATAATAAATCCACCGTGTGTTACTTGTCATATGACTTAATCTATCGGGAATCAAATTTAAATGTAGAACATAATATAACTGTATTCTGTGTATAAATTCGTATAACGGACGTACGATAATAATATCATTATGCTATATATTATGAAAAAGAAATAATAACGTCGAGTCATAATTTTAGCATGATACGTGTTTAATTATTTTATTGATTCTTATCGGTCTTTATGAAGTAATATAGCATAAACAAATACAATTTTAGATACTAAACTGTATCTTTATTATGATTGAGTAATAATATATTATATATGCATTTTTATTGTTTTCTTTACTTGCATAAATTTCAGATGAAAATTACATTACCCCGTTTCACTTTATTATTATAATATAAATCGACGCCTGATACTAATTTATAAAGTTGCGTTATAAAAGGATTATAATAAAAATAAAACCGCGTACACTAAATGACCAAAAAAACAATCAAAAGAATTCGTGTCATAAATCAATATATTTTTGATTAGAAAATTGAGATATATTTGAGTAAACGCTTTATATTTATAACCGTTTTGGAACAATCCAATTCATTATTTTTACATCAAAATTGACGTACAATTTAAAAATAACTCGCTAATAATTGTACATACATTAACACACGTGTGCGTTTTTAATTAATTCTTTACCAATAATCGTAATGCTTAATTAAACCGGGAATTAATTAGATTCCGTTAAAATTTACGTTACATAATTTTTTCATTACCATTAATTACCTTATGTGGAGGAATTTCATTTTCTCACGAATGAAGATGCGTTTGCCAATTATGTCACGCGGTGCAAGTGACAAAATTGTCAGAGAGAGGCATTCTCGTAGAACAGGACGTCATGGTTGTCTTATTTGACCCTTATTCACAACACGGAACCGCCGACAGACGTCGACTGTGTTTCTTTGAATCGTAGTATCGTAATTTGTCTGGCTTTTTTTTCCAACGACTTCCTAGACTCTGAAAATAAACGTTACTTATTCTTTCATCGATCACGCGCAATGTATACGGTCTTAAAAAGCACTTGACGTTAATTGAAGAACTTGCTTCGATGTAAAATAACCATTTTCATTTTTTCCTTAAACCGAAAAACATAGCCTTACTTGTAAGACAATTTGTTATTTTAGAATTAAACTCGGACAGAAGTCTTCAAGCTTCGCTTCATACTTATTCTATATAAATTGTTTATGGTTGGGTGGGTAGTTTATTAGTGGCATGTTTGAGTATTTTAATTAACAGCACAAAAAAGTTGTCAAAAAAAATTGTTTTCGATTTTCCTCCGGAAAGTATTTTCTTTTTAAATACTAATTTTTTAATCAATTTAATTAAATCGGTTACTTGTAAATCATGTTATTTGAGAAATTTATTTATTATTTCCTAAATTCACATATTATATTACGTATACGAGAATTCGTATTACTTACATACAAGATTATCATATATAAGATATGAAAATTAAAAAACGTTTATGTCAGCAAAATAAATTTACTTAAATTTACGTTTCAAATTTGATTGCAATATTATTAAACAGAAATATACTTGATTCTATTTGAATATCGTATCATATCTTCTATTGATACTATCAGTTTTGTTAATTTAGGTGATATAGGTTATTGTTTTAAGTGTTTTCTTAACTGACGAAAACGTATTGTTTTCACAATGATTCAATGCTATCACAAATTGATTCAATGGCTTATTGTAGTTGCAAAGAAAAAGTTGCGTATTAATCGTAGTGTTAAATCATACGATGGTGTTAAATTTTCGAATTGTTTTTGTTGCTCACTAAGTAACACTTATTTTCCTAAATTAGACTTAATGTGACGCATTCTCCAGTTCCCAGCCTACTGTAACACATCCTCGGATTGCATTATTTTATCAATAAATCATAGAAGTTCAGTCGCCACGCGGCACAGATTTGACCGCAGATTATATGACGGAGTCTAGTACTACTTAGCAAACAAAATACATTTGGAATTACTCATACTCACTGATAGGACATAAAGTCATTTTTGCTATGCTTATAACGCTTGGCCTACATGTAGTAAAAGCAAAAACAGTCTGTATTTTCATTCCACGTTTAATGCTCAATTTCATTTCCTTCTTCCCTACAGACTGAATTGCAAAAGAAAAAAAGACAAAAAACAATCTGCACAAACTAACTTTGAATTTCGTATGAAACCGCTAGCAGGAGAAAGGCAATTTGCGGCCTAATACGGGGAGACAGTGTTGATCGGCTAAAATGTCTGAGTCGAAAATAAAGCAGCGGTGCACCGGAAACGCCTAAATGGGAAAGCGAGGTCTTCCTGATTGGTAGAAGATGTGCAGTGATGCTTAAGTATGCAGGTCACTCGTCGCGCGATCGCCCATAATTCGCGCGAGTGGAAAGCTCAATCGGTCGAAAGGTGAATAGCACGGGGAGGCGCGCGCTCCTACGGCCGCGCTTGTGAATTAGATCGCGTGCTTGGTCGGCGCATCTCAGACCACGCAGACAACATCCAATACCTAATTATTACTTTTTTCTTGCTTTCATTGTTCTGTAAAAGGTGCCAGCGTTTTCGCGTTAATTGTCGTTTCGGTTCGAATCAGCCACTGACGTCTGCTCAAAGGAAATCTTGTTTCAAGTTTTTCTTAGCCAATTAGAGGCGCTCCGGAGTATATTGTCTTTGCTCGCTGGGAAAATCTGATAGGGAAACTATATATGTTGCAATGCAGTTGCAATAACTATACGAGTGTTACTACCTGATAGATTTTAATGCAAAAATAATGATATTTACATGATAAATATTATATAACGTATGAGCGATTTCATTTCGCTTCAAATTCGATGTCTGATTTAGTTTGAACTCATCAGTAAGGCTTGAGTAAATCTTAGCATACACTTAGATAAAAATCGCGACGCACGCTTAATGTACGCTTTGAACACGCGCTGGTTATTGTGTGAACATTTGTAAACAAACTGTTTGTATACGAATATACACCACGTCTGGTCGAATGTCGATATATACTCTGTAAATCTGAATAAATGCATATTCACTTTTTTATAAGTGGCCGATTCTGGACTTTTTCAATAAGTGTATATTCATACACAATAAGTGAATTTTGTTGTAATGTAACTTATTGTAAGCGTATATACGCTTATTGAAAAAGTCCAGATTTGGCCACTTACAAAAAGGTGAGTATGCACTTATTCAAATTTAGAGAGTATATATTTAAAATTCATGTTAATCATTTATTTACTATATATGGACAAGGAATGTCCAAAAATAATTTTAGAATTACGCGAAATGACGGGTTAACTCCAAAGTGGGAGAATCGAGTATTCATTACACTCGAGCGTTTTTTTATATGAAATTTAACGTACTAAAACTAAAGAATTTAATTAATGACCAAAATTACTTAGGCTGAAGATTCTGAATTTTGATTATACTTGTTTTAATTTTGGATCAACTTGTTTTTATCGCCAAATTATGGCTATATCTACAAAATTGGTAGCGCTAAAAAAACGCCGACAAGTAATTCGTGTTTAACTTCATTGTCGACGATCCTGAACCGCTAATAATGCTGATGCATTTTATTCATTTTATTCTAGAAACCCGTCAATTCTGATTCAGACGTGTGCCTTTCTGTCTCGGATTTCACCGCGTCAGAACTTCTTAATTAAACAAATTATTGCTCATTTTAACCGAATGATAATAAAGTAGCCTATCGAGGAGTATTTAGCACATCTAATACCGGTACTGAGCATTCTTGCTGTTTTAATTATCACGAGCGGTTGAAAAGTTCAATGCATTAAATCATGGCTTATGAATAAACCAACAGACGTTTCTTATTATAAGAATATTAAAAACGTTTATCCTTTCGAGACATTCCGCGTTTCGTGCCAGTCGAGCTTGTCCATTTTTCGTTCTCACTTTTTCTTTTATTTCGCTGTAATAACGACTAATTGAAAGTCAATAGATCCTTATCGTGGCGGATTTTGAATGTACCGAGAAAAACGAAATTACTATTTGATCGGTATCTGTCGATTGAATCTGCAATCGGCAGCGATCAATGAATCATTTAAATTAATTTCACGTGAAATCGCGATACTGAAATCCTTTCTGTTTGTTCTTATTTATTTTCTTCGATTGGTAGTTGGTCGGCTTTTTTTTTCGACTTTTTTGTCGTCGATCATATTTTTGTTTCGACTTTCTATTTACGATTTGTTTATTCGATTAAATCGGTATACCTGTTGTGTTAAAAATTCGACACTTTAGATTCGTAACCCTTTATTTATTTACAAAAAACAGTTTTATTGGCAAACACGGTTATCGTATCAAAATTACCTGATTTTTTAAGTTGATCGAATACTTTTTTTGCTATTTTCAGCAGCAACGTGAGAATTGATTTCATTAACTAATGAATGGCATTAATTGATCAATAATTTTTTGACGGCTTTTGTGTTGTACATATCTGATTAATTTCAATTTCACGATTTTACGTGCATCGTGCCAATTAGATTTATCAGTTAGCGCGGCCAATTAATTATTGCGGCTCGTTAGTAGAGACAGGTTCGCATGGTATTCTACCGATACACTGCAATATCAAGATTAATCTGATATTTGCCGTTACGACTCCGCGCATGATCTTCGTTTGAAAAATTGCGCTCACACTGAGCGCAGGTTAACGCGCACCGGAAAAGGACACAACTGGCAAAGCGCCAATCGTTTACGATAATCATTTCCATTTTAACTGCTTTCTTCGTCACTTTTTTTCTATCTTCAATTTCCTCCTTCGGTTATTAAATATCCGCGTTTTCTATAACGAATAATTTCAGCTTTTCCACTCTTGTTTGCTACATTTCAAACAAAAGCAATCTGTTTTTGAATTTACCATTCAATAATGATGAATTTGCAAATTTGCAAATAATTAAAACAAAATTACGTTGATATTTTAATTCACTGTAAGAAAGTCTATGTGTTCTATAACAAGATGTGTATAAATTTTAAGGTCCGCGTAGAAAAAAAGTTACATTAAAAAGTATTGAAAAACATTGGTCAAAACAAAACCAAAATTTATCGTAATTTACTATAAACGTTATTTTCTATTTGGTGTTATGTTTATAACACTATGTAAGTCGTGCAAAAATGTTTCAATTGTTACCCTTCCTTTCTATAAATTTGATTAATTTTGTTATGGAACGTAAGTTTTTTTTAATAAATCATTACATTTTTTGAAATTCGTTTTACGCCGACGAACGTATTCGCCAATCTCTAATTATCTACCAAATTAAAGTCGGTTTATCGAGGTTGATATTCGCGTCCTGTCCCCACGCGGTTGACAAGTAGAAATTAAAAATGAAACACGCGCATCAGGGACATTATTTGAGTATTCTCTCACGTATGCGACGGGGGAAACGGAAACTCATAAACTATACAATAGGAGAATCGAACTTCCTGAAAATAATGCATCCCGAGTTTAATTAAGAGAGAATGTTCATTTGGCATTTCTTTGCGCACGAAAAACCGAGTGTTGTTTATGCCGTTTGTTGGTTGCGTGCAGGGGTTTAGCGCATGCGCGGCGCGCGTCCGCTCGCATCAAGCGCGCTTCAATGAACGCAAGCCCTCGGATCCGAGCGTTTAATTTGGCAACAAAAAAATAACCGAAATCTAAACGACCGAGTGACAACCGAACAATGTAACTACAAAAGTAGTAATTACAGTCACGACTGGTTCGATCGCAATGCGCGGCCCTTTAGTTGGGCTCGAAAATTGCAGAGTTATTAAAAGTCGCCCGTTATAGG
>JABFQC010004434.1:0-12679 GCA_022817085.1 Psilanteris sp. ZL-2020
CAGTTGCATAATATATATATATATATATATATATATGCTTGTCTTTATATATGGATGTACAAAGATATATATTATCATACACGGAGAAAAATGAATTGCTGAATTAAAAATATTTCTGGCTAATTTAGCTAAAGAATATGTCTATATTTAGAAAACTTATTGTTAAATTAAGTATAAACAGATAGTTACTCGATAAGCAAAAAACATTTGCTTAAAAATATTGTTTTGGTGAATTAAAATATTTCTACGCAGAAATGTGAATCGAATAAGTATAACTGAAGTAACAATGTACAATTTACAAAGAAATAGTAACATATATATTATTGAATGAGAGTTTAACCTAAAAATGTATAATTGTCAAAATGCATAATGTTATTCCGTGAAACGTATTTAAATGGTCAAGTATTGATAATTAAACAATAAATAAATATTATTTAAGTAATAGTGAATTGTATTGATATTTTAGACATTAATTCATTCAGAAATAACATTGCATACTGTAACTAAATTTGTATAATAATATTATGAATACTTAAATTTACATAATAAGTAAAAATAATTATATTGCCAAATTAGATATACAATTTTTGTCCGTATAATATATTTTCAAGCATTAATTATGCATATACATAGACAAATTTTTGGGAGCGTTTAACGTATTTACTTTTGTTAATCGGCCTCAAAATAACCGTTTAATGTATGCAAATTTATATTTAAACATCGCATTACTTTCTATTAATCATTTTATAATTAGAATCCAGTTGGTACATCCCCTATTCTTACGCTCGATTTAAACCACAGTTTAAATATGTTTTACACTCAGACGTCCAACTTTACTTCCTTTTTACTTTCCTCAAATGCTAACTCGGACAACTGCTTTTGTGCTCGAACTTCTACGATAATACTCTAAGAAATTGGTTTCTTTTCCCCTCCAAAATACCATACTATTCGTATCATGACCGTCAATGAATGTTCCCTTTTGTTTGCCACGACGAACTTCGCGAATTAAAGCTGTTCAAACTCGCGTCACTGTCACTCTTTGCCCCCCACCCTCCCTCCTCCAAATTTATCTAATACTGAGGACAATAGAAAATGGCGGTAATTTGTTTAACGTCGTAAGCAATATATTGTGTCCTTGATTATCGATTGACAATCGAAATGACTCGCCCCGTTCCCTAATTATCCTTCTCGCCCCACCCCTCCCGCACTGCTTTCTGGCGGCAAAATTCAAATACCAACACCTTTCGCGTCAACGAGACTAGTTTCTGTTTGCATTTGTCGGTTTTCTTGTTACTAAATTACCGGAAGATTGGAAGCACATTTCCGTTGAATCCCAACGGCAAATAGGGTCTGGATGCGCGGGGAGAATCGGCGGGGGGCAGGGGCGATGAGTGGGTGTTTGGGTCAGGGGGCGGCATATCTTGGCACCGCGAGTCGCGTCGGCAACTCCGTCACCCGCACCCATTTTTCCGTCGAAACAGGACGCGTTAATTCGCCGGCTCGTAAATAAGGCGCGGCTGTCGATACTTTTAATAAAATGTTGCCGATTTAATTGCACGGGTTGGGGCGAGGGGTAGCAGGAGTGAGGTTGGGGCGGGGGGCGCGTCCGGGCGACGAGCCTGGTAATAACGAAGTCATATTTCAGGTGAAAATGGCCGGGAGAGGGAGCGGCGGAGAAAAACAATTCGCAGCGAGAAGGAACGCTCAAATTCATCTGAGCTGCGCGTCTCGGAGGGATGACGGCGCCCCCACCCCCCTGCCTCGCGCGAAGGGGCAGCCGGCCGCGCGCGCGCTTTTTTCGCGCGAGTTTCCTTGTCCTTCCTTCTCTCTTCGGCGGGTACCCCCCCCTCCCCCCCGCGCCCCGACGCCAGCTTCGATTCTGAAATTTTGACTCTCCGATCGATAGGGTGCAGGCTGCCGTAAAAACCGAGGAAGCTCGACAAGAGGCGTCGAGGGGAAGGCGCGAGCGGGACCGGGGACCGCGGGGGCGCGGGACGAGGACCGAGGGAGACGACGCGCGGCGGCCCGCGCGAACCCAAGAGCGAGACGCCGAACGAACGTCGGATCTGTCAACCCAACTCCCTCCAATTTATCATTTCCTTCGTAGCGGCAGCAACACCGCCGCCGCTGCATATAGCTGCTCAACCGTGCGCGTACTACTCTATTAATTATCGAGGGAGCTCTCTCCTGAAATGCGAATCGCGTTGCTGACTGCTCGACAGCGACGACGTTATTATTGAAATTATTCGAGCCGGATGCTGCGACGGTTTTTATTTGCAGCGACGGCTTCGGCGTCGGTTGCGGATCGTCTGATTAGCGATTAGTCAAGTCCCCCGACCCGTTGGAGTTGCGTTTGATAGGGGTGCTGGGGGCGGGGGCGGGTCATAGTCGTCGAAAAAAACGCCGGAATCCTGGATACTCGAGTACGACGGGAACTTAGTTAGACTCGACTTTGAAAGGCTTTCGCGCGGAACGCGGAAGGGTTTCAAATAGTAAAAGGATAAATTGAATTTCGGGGATCTGCCGGGATCGGACGAAGATTTCGAAGATATCAGAAAGTCGTGAAAGACGCGTGTTTGGATCGACGGAGTTTTGCACTCAACAGCTGGTCGCAGCTGATTGCAGTGCGTCTTGGGGTGAAGTTCGGAAGTGAGTGGGGGTGTAGGGGGGGGGGGTTCATTCGACGGCGAGTGATAAAAGGCTCAGCGTTTTGGGTATCGCTCGCGCGTAGCTTCGTAGAAGTGATAAATGAATCGCGGCGGAATTGAATCGAAGAAGCTCACGGAATCCTGTAAATAACGCGAGCAGAGCCCCGATTCGTATCTTATTAGGCACGAAAGTAAATTTAGATTGGGATCGCGCGCATGATTCGCCGATGAATTCAGTTCGTCGTAGCAAATGTGGAATTGAACCGAACGGGGAAATTGAATTCCGTCATTGTTTCCAGGTTGGTGATTAGGTCCTATTCAATTGTCGAACTCCGCAGTTGAGATTCTTATTGGGCTTAATGGGTTTGCGAGCGGCTGGGTGGGTGGACGGTGGCACGGAAGGGGCGGGGGGGATTGTCGAAAACGATTGCGATATAAAATGAATTAGTCCAAGAAATGTTGTAAAAGCCGCATAATAGTCTTCCTTTGTTCTCATCGATATCATCCGAACAGCAAGTCCCCCAAATCTGCTAATTAAATTAACGCCCCCGCGTTCGGCTTTGTTATTATCAGATCGCAATTTCGCTGGCCCATCAATGCGTTAATCATCGCGCCGCGAAATATCTTGATTAGCCGAACCATCTTAATTCGTTGCTCGTCTGCTTGCGCCAGCCGTAAGCAAGTCCCCCGATAACCCCGCGATTCGACGCGCTCACGTAAACTCTCCGATTCAAACGCGGAATGTTAATTGGGGTTGGTTAGGGTTAGTTATTGATTGGCATCGCGTTTGGAAATGTGTCGAATCCCGGCCACGACGCACAATAATCAAATCACAATCGCCCCCTCCCCGCCGCACACCCATACACCCACCCATCGACGACCCCGCAAATAAGGTACCGGATTCGCATTTACGCGACGATCTTATATGCCGTCGGATCTGTCAAAGGTGATCGGCTCCGGTTCACCCCACGGACAAGCCATCACCGCGACGATCCGGGACCGGTTGAAAATGAACAGATGACCTTGAATTTGACCTTCGCTGAATTGGTGTTCTTGGACACCAGCGGTGTCATTGATTCGCGCGAAATTCAATCGCATATGCATATGCTATACCTATATATACGAACGTACGCGCGCGTCCGTCTCTGTCGCTCTTATTGCATCGGCGCATCGCGGCATCGCGTAATTCGAATTGGAATTGGATATAACTTTGATGTCGGGACTGCTTTGACGACCGGCGTGCCTGAATTGTGACGCCCGCGGTTCCGCACGAGGGTCGGGTGGCGATTAAGTTGGACGCGTTCGGGTCGTTTAATGCGCGCGCCCGAGTTTAATTGGGGTGGGTTAGGGTTACTTGTTAGCGGCGTCGATGATACGACACCGCCGAGTGGACCGAAACGCCGAGCCGGGCGTTGAATTGAATTTATAGCGAGGAATCCAGACGCTGTTTATCGTCGGCGGTTATGACTAACCGAACTTGTCTGGGCGTATTATTCAAATGAAGACGCGGAGGGCGCACGCATCCCTGAAGCGTCGTTGTTACGAGAGTCGGAACTCGGACGGTCGTTGCTGAGTTTTTGTGTCAACGTCGGTTCAAAGCGGAACGAAAAACGAGCAAATGCGTTTGAACTGAGAACGCGCGAGAGCTGGTTGGAAAAACGTTGAAAGAAAGGATGTGATGATCGGACGTTGTTTTGGGACGGTGCGTCTTAAATAGGGATAATTGGTGGGTCGTACACGGAGAAAAAGTATAACGTGAAATTACTATACACGGAAAAAAAATTGACTAGTACAGATAAAAGTTTTTCTAAAATAGTCAAACATATTTATGTATTATTATTGACTTAAATTAGAAACATTTGTTAACTAATTTTGATATACAATTTTGACTGAATCAGTCAAACGGATTATGAAAACTCTATAGTTTGAATAATAAATATAT
The DNA here is from genome assembly GCA_022817085.1 of Psilanteris sp. ZL-2020. NCBI lineage: Eukaryota > Metazoa > Arthropoda > Insecta > Hymenoptera > Scelionidae > Psilanteris > Psilanteris sp. ZL-2020. The sequence goes on from JABFQC010004434.1 coordinate 4,591, forward strand.
TAATACTTCTTATATTGCAATTCAAATATATTTATTGATAAATAATATCTATATAAACGTCATAATTATTTTATTAGAATACTTGGATTCGCTTTACATTTTTTGAATCGAAAGAAAAGTTACGAAATTTATGAAAGAGGTTAAGTTAATGTCAACATTACAAAACCAATCACATTTTGTTATTTTACAAAAATTATTTGACTGATTCAGTCAAACAAATGGAACAGACAATAAGAATCATTTAGCGACATTGGATAAATACAAATACTTAATATATTTAAAATATGTATGTGATTTAAATAAAAACCAATAGATAAATTCATTTATGTATCAAAACCAAACCTTTTTTTTCCGTGTACTTTAATGGGAATGCAATCAAAGATGTCATGTATTGGCATTTTTTCTGTGTATTATATCATTATTTAACGTTTTGTTTGATTAATTTGTATTTTTATGTAATGAAATTATTATAAGTATGGTAAAAATAATCACACAGAAATATTGTGATATTTTGAAAATCATTCATATACACGTAGAAACAATTATAATAGTATATTAAAATTTGTCCAGACAGTATGGTAAAATGTCATGGTTTTATGATTAAATGGTAGTACAATATTTTGCCAATGAGCGACGCAATTATTCTCGAAAGTATATAAATTTGATGTAGATTAATATATATATGTACTTTAAAGACCATTATTATAATTGCAGAAGAGAGGAAAAAAATGACAATATATATATAATAATAATACAAAGTTCGATAATAAACGTATGAAAAAAAGATTTAAATTTTAAATAGCAGATTTAAGATCAGCATTAAACAAAAGGAGAGTTGAAATGTTTTAATGGCTTATTATTATAAGCAGAAAAATTATTAATAAATCAGTGAAAATTATGTTTTCTAACATTATTGCAGTTCTAAAAGTGTAAAACTTCGAGACGGTATGGTAATTTTTTCTGTCAGTTATTGTAGACTTTATTGTAAACTATTAAAAAAATGATTGACTGTATTGAATAAATATTGATAAAAATGGAATAATCAGTTATACTCGTTTATTACCTCTGACTGCATTTCTATAAAGTATAGTAATTTTAAACGGAAAATATAGTATTTTTTAGCTATATATTTATATATAATATTTTCTCTCCGTGTTATGTTAGGCGCAGGTTGGATTTGAATTAAGATATAGTCTGAAATGTAGACGGATATGGTGTATTAATTATTGATGATTTATGTCAGTTTTGTGTTAAGACGCTGGGTTAATCGCCTAAACTTAAATATTGTTAGAGTACATTCGAGATATTCGGATGTCAGTTTTGAGATGGGATTTAATTAATTTCAGGTAGCGAGCGACAAGACTTCATTTTGTTGTAATATATATAGGTATAGTTGTTTAAAAAAAACCGTTGGAATGTGAAATTAAGGCTTTGGTGTCTTAAATTTACGCATAAGAATGTTAATTTCAAGTACATTGAATTTTATATTAAGACATCGGCATATCAGAATTTCTTGTCTTAAAATAAAATTCTTAACAAATTAGAATCTTGAATTAAGAACAAAATAGATGTTTAAGTTGTTTTAATAGAAATCAAGGTGATTTAATTTAATAATAAAAGACTTGAATCTTATACAATTGTCTGAAATATATTATTTATATGAACTATTAATTTATATTGTATTCTAAATTAATATATGAACTAATATATAAATTATAATATACAAATTATTAAATTAAAATGAGAATTATCTATTTCAATTGATATTACAATATTTGTCGAATTAACACTTTAAAAACTGACTTTACAAAAATGTCTTATTTCAAGTGATTTTTATAGAAAAGATCGTATAAATGTCTTATTATTGGATACTATTTATGTATTTTGCATGAATATGTCTTTATTTTTGTTACGTTTGTATCTTAAATTAAGATAATCTTGTCTTAAATCGTAAACCTAATTAACACTGCAGTATCTCCATAAAATGGATTTGTGTTATATAGGAAATAATATTAATTTCTTTATCGAAATTATACTTTGTATAAGACGCAAATATAATAAGCAAAACATTTCTAGATCAACGCATTCCGTTGAAACTTACTTTTACACACTGAAAAGTATAATTTTCCAAAAGTTACCGAACCAGATAATAATATTAGGAAAAATGTAACTAATATGATAAATTATGGTTAGAAACTTCTAGAAAAGTTTCAAATATTACCAAACAAATGATGAAAACAATGATATTGTCTAATGTTTATTTACATTTTTGCTCACTTTTCCTACTATTACTATCCAGTATGGTAAAATTTGTAAGATTATTGTTTTCAGTGCACTTTACATAATTAGCATTGCACCATTACCTACATTATTATATTTTATTTCAAGACGCGAGAATCTTAAACAACCCCCATAAACAACAATCACTTTCTTAACCACAAAATCTCCAAATCTCCAAAATCTCCATTCACCCATACATTAATTCTCACAAATTCTCGTACCCGATCATCCGTTAAAAACAAAATCCCCACCAAATGGGGCAAAATCGAACCCCCCAACAGGGTTACTTCCCGCTGCATCCTGTCACGATCAAATACAACTTTATTTCCGAAACTTGGATTCCGGCAAACGGTCGTTGCTATTAGTTGTCAGACGGCAATTCCCACGCGAGTCTTGCCAAAAGGGATCACGCGGTCTAAACGCCGATGCGTTATCGTCGACCAAACCGTTCTCGCAGCCGAACCCCTCGTGAAACGAAACGAAAAAAAGAAAGGAAGAAAGAAAGAAGAGAGAGAGAAACGCACAGTCGAGGGTAAAAAAAACGCATCTCAATCTGCATCTCCCCGTCCGAAGTAATAATCCGCCGAAAGCAGTGTCCCCCGGAACGGGCGCGAAAGTGCACAAAAGATGCACACGACCCGAGCCGCCGACTGCGCGGCATTCGGCGTCCCTTTTCTTCGCGCGTCGTTGTCTCAGCGCCGGGATCTGTCGCGCGCGCGTTTCGAAGAGCGCTTTATAATTGCGACGCCGGGGCGGGCGCGCGCGATCGATATCATTTTTTTTGGTGGGTTCGTGTGGCGCGACACACGTAAGGGTGTCGTCGGCGGGTGTGGCTAAGGGCGCGCGTCACACAGACTCGCGAACCGCCGAGCGCGGCCGACTGCGGCGCCGCCGCGCGCTTTTTGTAATTGCGTTTTTAATTTGATGGATTCTTTGATATCCGCGACGAAGGGTTCGGCGCTCGATTTCGGCCGCGGGGGCGGGGGCGGCGTGTGTTTGCGAACGAACGGGTCGGGGGTGGGGGGGCGACTCGCGGGAGCGGTGCCGACGGGATTCGAGTATGAATATCCATGGGCGACGTCATTTTCGAGGAATCATTAAAGTTTACGCGGTTGATGCCGATGGTTGGGGCGCGATGATTCGAGGGGCATATTTGACGGAGTGAACGGGGGAGGGGGACATGTTTGGGGGTGATGCGGAGTGGATGACGGCGGAGTGCACTGTTAGAAATAAGTGTCTTAAATGTTACGATTTTAAGACACGAAGAGACTTATTTAAGTTACTGTCTTAATACGCAATGTTGTGCATTGGATTAAGACACTTGGGTGTCTTAATTAAGTCGCGTTGTGTCTTAAATAAGACACGTGTATTGTATATTTTTTAGCAGTGTGATGAGGAACGTGCATTCAGATTTTGATGGCGAGAAACCCAGTCGTCGGGTTGAGGGACGGAGGGACCAGGAATCGAAGCGATAATTTAGTTCGGGGTTGGGGGACGATTCTGGGTGGGTGAAGGGTCGGAGAAGCGGTTGGGGGTCAATTTGGGACTCGGTTTTCAGTTCGTCAGTGGGGTTATACAAATTATAAACGAGTAATTTGAAATCATTGATAAATGGCTTTTGATTTAATTATGTTGACGTTTTCGTTGATTTTTTTTTTTTTTTTATTCGAAAAGTAGAATGGGGCGAAGATGCGGATGAAAATGAGATTAAAGAAACAACGGTCGGACAACAAAGGACTGAAATTCATATTTTGTTATAGACAGATGGATTGGAATTGCACGACTCAATCGGTAATTCAAGATAAATGTATCGGAAAGGAATTAAAAGAAGACTTGGTGGTTGCGGGTCCGGCGGGGCGCGGGGTTGGTTGGGGGGTTGGGGCGAGCGAAACGACTGGTCGGCGAAACGAGAAAGCCCGGGCTCGGTCGACGTCGCCCCCGGGGCAGTTTCTTCCGGCAAAAATTATTGTACCGGTAATTAAACGACCAGATTTTTTGTTCGCTCCTTTTCTTTTTCGCAACGAAAGCCGGTCGCGGGATTTGCGCGATCTGCCTTTGCCGCGCTCGTTTGCGTCTTTTTGCGCGGGTAATTGGAACTGGTCGCCACGAGCGCGACGCGCGCGGAAATACGAGCGTCGATATTCGGCCGGGGAACGAGTCGTTAAACATTCGGCGGTTTTTTTTTTGAGCGGCTTCTTTCAGTCGTGCCAGCGTGGTAAGGATGAATGCCGGGGAGGGATGATGGTAGGGAAAAATTGAGCTTTGAGGACGGCCGCTGATGGGAGTAACGAGGACGTGTGGGGTTAATGTGGATGGGTATAAAGGACATTTTTGGTGACTTTTGAGGGATCATTTCGTTTGGAATTTTAAGCAGTTTTGCCACGCTTTTTAATGATTTTAGGACGGGTTTTTTTTTGAATTGTGAATTTGAGGTTATGAAACAGTTGTAGGAATATTGCGGTATGTTTTGTTTTTTTACATTTTCGAAAATCCGATGTTGAGTGTTTTTGTTTACATTGAAAAATCGTTCGTTTATACTCAAAATGCATATATGTCTGTTTGTAGTTTTTTTTTAAATTTGTTATTTTTTTTTCTATTATTATATACACCGTTTAGGTATGCTTTTACTGTACTTTATAAGACAACATTTCAGATTTGAGATATACAGGATTGACGTACAGTTTCATATTGTAATAAAATTTGAATTGCAATTTCTTTCTTTATATGTATATTAAATTAATGATTATGTTTATTTGCTATAATACAATACATATCAAATTACATTAAATGACATATTTCCAAACGATACCTTCATTACACGGAGAAAACGTTTTATCAAAAATTACTATATTTACTACTACTCGTATGGAGTTTTTGAAAATAAATATTTTACTATATTTAATTTCAGTATTGCAGACATTCTACGGAAAATTACTATATTATATAGTAATCTATACAGCAATAAAGAGTATTATTCTCATTTTTAAAAACCTCGTCCTACGTGTAGTAGTAAATACACACTAAGAGAAATTTGGTAGTAAAAATTAGCATTACAAACGGTATTTTCACATTATGATTGAAAAAAGATAATTTTGAACATGTTTTGTGTTAAAATTTTGGATCAAATATGTTAAAAATGTTACATATACCACGAAAAGTGTTACAAAATCGCACAAAATATGTTAAAAATTGACATGAAACATGTCAAAAATTATCAATTGTTGTAATGCTCAATTCACATAGTTCATGTTAATTTTTACTATCAAATTTCTCTCAGTGTAGTATTTTTTGATAAAACGTTTTCTCCGTGTAAATAAATGTTTATATATAAGAATAAAAAAATCTAAATGAACAAAATTAAAAAATAACAATAAATACTTTTGTTTCTTTATAAACCGATGTTTTATGTAACATACGCCTCATTAATACTTCTATTTTAAATGTATCAAATTTATATACATGAACATATATATATATATAAACATTAATATAGACAGTTATACAAAATTCCACTTTCTTACCGCATAGTTAATGCCAGATCCAGTAGCAAATTTAGTTTCCACAATTGTTTTCTAATTCTAAAATATTACACATGACAATATATATATATATCATATACGCACACACCCAGATACACATACTCGCGTCACACGTGTCTTGCTTTAAGACGTTACTGTATTGGTCAAGACATCACCTGTCCTATCTCGACACATTTGTGGAATGCATTAAAACTGAACCATCTTAAATTAAGACACTTATATTATACATCGGCGGTGTTGACAAATCAAATAAAAAACCATATCATAACCATTGCAACCCAAACCAACCAACCAACCACTAAACATTCCCGAATGCGCCAACCGTCGAAACAATCATTTCAAGCAGTTTCAGCTCCCCCACCAAAAAAAAAAAAAAAAAAACCAACCACCCTTTCTCGACCCGACGCAATCATCTATACAAACGCATTTCTTTCCATTCGATCGTTATTATTACACGCATTCAGCCAAACTAGCACCCATAACGCACCGTAAGTTTATACGATCGCGTCATTTTGTTGCCGCCGTTATCGTAAAACTTCCCGTCACAACCGGCAACAATTTCGTTCGCGCGTCGCCACCTCCGCTTGATTTCCTCCGCCAAATCATCCCGGGCGCGTTTCGCACGCGTTTGCGTATTCGTCCCCGGATCGCGACATTCCGTCGCGACGACGTAGACGCTGTTTTTCATTTTTTTTTTGTTTTTGTTTTCCTTTCTTTTTCCGTCTCTCCGTTCTTTTCGCTCCAATTCGTCTCAGCCGGCGATGCCGGGCGCGCAGCCCTTTGACCCGAACCCCGCCGAACGCAACCCGTTATGCCTTTCCATCCGTCGCTAATTGCGCATCCTCGACGTAATCGGCTTAGAAATCGCGATATAATTAGTATCGTTCGTAAGTCGCTGCCTAATTATCAATCGCTCATCCGAAGGAATTCCGTCTTCCGGATTTGGACTCGCGACATTGCAATTGATTCTGATAACGAGAACAACGGATTTAGACGGAATTGCCGGCGGCGGTCTTGAGAGCTCGCAAAAGTATCGGCGACGGTTCATCGCGACCCCGAAATAATGAGCGATCGCGTCGCAACATTGGCGCGTTGATTTCACGGATTTGTCGGATGATCGCGGCGATGCAATTGTGCACGCGGTTCGGAATAATGCGACTAATTGTTGATAACAATGGATCATGTTTTTGGGGTCAAAGTTCAACTTCGTTTCTAAGCCAATTTATTGTGCACGCACAGAAATTTTTTGTAGAGATAAACCAATTTTGTTTCATTCAACAAAACTGTTTTGTTGTTATTTAACTAAACAAATAGTTTTGTTAGATCAACAAAATATGATTCAAATTCGATCATTTTGTCATATTGTTGATGTTTTTTATTCGAATCAACACGCTAATTTTGTAAGAGCGTATTAAATGTTTCAGTAAAAGTGTAAATATTTACAAAATATTTTATTCAACTCAGACGAATTGACAAAATACGCTTAACAATATAATTTCTTTAATTCAACTATATCATTTCTATGCGTGTCCCACACGGACAAATATATATATATTGAAAATATAAATAGGTTTATACAACTTCTTGCCGCTTTTTTTATAAACCAATTTATATATAGTTTATAAAAATTTTACATTTAAAATATTTTTTCTACTATAAAATTTATTAGTTATATAAAATTTATGATATTAATATAAACATCATATCTAATCCTGAAATATATATTTTATGTATATCAAATATACAAACTATTTATAAATAATTTATATAATTTATAAACTATATATAAATTGGTTTATAAAAAAACCCTGCAATAAGTTGTATACATCTACACTGAGAAAACAATACAGTAAAAATTACCGTGATTTTCACGGTAAATGAAAGTAATATGCACTGAGAGAAATAATGTATTAAATATTACAACGTATACGATGAATCCTATGACGGCAGTGTTATACAGTGATAATTGCATAAAACATTGTAATATATGCTGAAAATGTTTCAATAAATGCAACTCACGTTGTATTTTTTAAAACTTAAATTGTACTTATTGAAACTTTTTTTGAAATTATCACTGTATAACACTGCCGCCATAGGATTCATCGTATACGTTGTAATATTTAATATATTATTTCTTTCAGTGTGGGTTACAAGGTAAAAAATATGTTGATATTGTTGACATTTTAATTTTGTTCACATAATTATTCAAATCAGAACAATAATTTTTACCGTGCTATTATTTACAAACAGAGTTTAAGTATATATTAAAT